>CAJQZJ010027415.1:3400639-3449335 GCA_907164525.1 Lophiomys imhausi | reverse complement strand
ATGATTAGAGACTACCTAGGCCAATGTTTTTAACTATTCATGGATCCAGAGGGTGATCTAGGCTTCAAGAAGTCTCTTGTACAGAGAAACCCTGTCTCAAAAACAAACAAACAAAAAAAAAGTCTTGTTATCTCAACTTACAATAAGGGCATGAGTGTAACTCATGTCTGCTTGCATGCCATGTACATTTTCCAAGAGAAAACCCTGCAGTTTTCATTGTATTTTTAAGGAAATCATGATTCCTAAAAAGTTAAGATTCGTGCTCATTCAACCTGCTGCTGGTGTAGGTGAGCAAACCAAATTCTTTCTCTTTTACTTATGTATTTGCTTTTGTTTTCTTTGGTCAGGGTTTCTCTGTGTAGCCCTGGCTGTCCTGTAACTCACTCTGCAGACCAGGCTTGCCTTGAACTCAGTGATCCTCCTGGCTCTGCTTCCTGAATACTGAGTTAAAAGTTATTTGCCACCACATCTGGCTGCTGCTGCTTCCTCTTCCTTTTCTTTCTCCTCCTCTATTCTTTTTCTTCATGAGACAAGGTCTTACTCTGTAACCCAGGCTGGCCCCAAACTCACTATCCTCCTGTCTTTACCTTCCAAGTAATGTGCATTGAACACTTGCTTTAGTTGGACATTTTACTTTTTCTTTTTTCTGAGACAGTGTGTCACTATATAGCTCTGGCCATCCTGAAACTCACCCTGTAGACCAGGCTGGCCTCGACCTCACAGAGATCCGCCTGTCTCCACTTCCCAAGTGCTGCGATTAAAGGTGTGTGCCACCATTGCTGGCTTAGTTGAACATTTTCTAAGATGTGATTTATTATCTCTGTCTATCCTTACAATAACCACATAGATTTGTAACAAGGAAACTGAAGCACAGAGATTAAGCACTCCTACTAAATGGCTGAGTCAGGACATGAAGCCAGGTCCTCTGACTCCAGAGGCCAAAGTTGCTTTGGAGCTGTGGTGTGGCTCTATGGTGCAGATCTCAAATTTTAGCACTCATCAGAGTAACAAGAGGACTGACCTTGAGCTGGGTTCCAATGCAGTAGGTCTGTGTGGATTCTGAGGATCCCACACCCATGAGTTCCAGGTGATTCTGCTGCTGCAGGGACAACACATGGAAAACAGCTGCCCCTCTGCATATCGATAGGAAGAAATGAGGGGACGGAAAAGATGATTCTTTTTTTTTTTAATTTTTTTTTAAAGATTTATTTATTATGTATACAGTGTTCTGTCTGCAGGTATATCTGTAGGGCAGAAGAGGGCACCAGATTTCATTATGGATGGTTGTGAGCCACCATGTGGTTGCTGGGAATTGAACTCATGACCTCTGGAAGAGCAGCCAGTGCTCTTAACCGCTAAGCCATCTCTCCAGCCCGGAAAAGATGATTCTTTTATTCCTAGTATTTGTGTGAATGTGTGCTTGCACATGTGCATGTGTGCGCATGTGTGTGTGTGTGTGTGTGTGTGTGTGTGTGTTCATGGGCGCATTCATGTCACAACATACATGTGGAGGTCAGAGGACAGCCTCACATTTTGGTTCTCATCTTCCACCTCTTTTGAGAAAAAGGTCTCTTTTCACTGCAGCGTTTGCTGGGCTAACTGCCTCTCCAGCTCTGGGGATTCTCCTGTCTTTCCATCTCCCCCCCCCGCCCCATAAGTGCACTCTGAAATTACAGACATACATACTACAGCAATTACAGAAATACGTGCCACTGTGCCTGGCTTTTACTGGGACCCGGGGATCTGAACTCAGGTCGTCAGGCTTGTACAGCCATCTCTGTCACCCTCTCATCTCACCTGAGAAATGCACCTTGTTCTCCGCTGGACTAGTGTAATGTTCCGCCTTGGCTCCTGACCTCTACTTCCCTGCAGTCATTCCCCTCTCAGGCACAAACCAGCTCCGGTCATGCCCTGCCTCTTCCCCAAGTCTTCTAATTGCTCTTCTGCTGTAAAAGTTGCTGCAACAATCAGCTGGCTCAAATCTTCAGAGTCCACTAGGTCCTCTGGCTGTGGGTTTTACATTTTGTTTCATTTTCTTCCATTTAAATATAGGTCACATGTGTCTAGTTGCTAGACAGGGCAGGAAACCACTTGGAATGTCATTCAAAGCTCTGACTGGCACCATCTGCCTTTCCAACCTCAGCCTCAATGCTTAGCATCCCAGGTGCCAAACCACATGTGACCGGTTTCCTACAATTACCCCATCCTTTCCCACCATGCCTGTTCTTTTGTTTTTGCTAGCTTTTAGTCCAGATTATTCTTCAACCCTGCCTTCAATGCTCAGTCCAAGTGCCACCTCTTCCTTGAAGCCTTTGACACCTGCTTTTCTCTAATTTCTTCCCTCCGAGTTCCCCAAGCATCATCGTCTCCTTCGCACCTTTCCTGATTTCTGTACTCTACCGCAATCAGCTGGTGTCCCTGTTTCATTTTCTGCTGAGCTGTGAGCTTTGAGACCCTGTGACTGCTTCCTATAGCTAGCTCTTACTTTCTGCCACAAGTCCCTTCCAAGCATCCAGAGGAGCCAGATAGGCCACAGACTTGCACTGGTGCTCTGGGAAAGCAAAGATGATAATGTGTCTTTTCTAGCCTCAAGATGCTCAAGCTCCTACCAGTCTGATCCATGCCCAGAGAATCATGGAAGCCAATGGTTATTTTGGGCAGGGAGATAAAAGTCACAGAGGGCCCTGTTGGCCAGGAGAGTCCAGGCAGGAGCCGTTGAAGCAGACGGCTGTGTTTACACTCAGGCATTTTCTCTACCCAGCCTGGCATGGTACAAGTAGATGGGAACACCCGGAACGTCGACGTCGTCCTCGCTGCCTGGCTGCCTTCTAAAGCTGGGATTAAGAGATAGTGCAGTGGCTGGTCTGGCTCTCTGGTCTCTGCAGATGGATGGATGAGGAGAAAGTTGTAAAGACTGCTGAGCAGTGCCAGCCTGTGCAAATGGAGTATTGGCTGGGAAATCCCAGGGTGGAGCCTGGGGGCCGAGCATGTGTTTGCAAGCAGAGCGGTGGGCAGCGGGTGAATTTTTGTTTGGCCTGGGTTGGTGGCTCACGAGGTTTTCAGATCAGCTCTTGTTTGAATGTGGAGGTGGTTGGAAAGAAACAAAGAGACACCCCGCTGTTTTGAGGTTGTCTCTTTGCTCCCAATGCTAAGAGTATTTCACACCATAAAAAAAAAAACTTCAGCTCATAGAAAACATTTTTTTTTTCAAAAAAAAATTTCTCTCTTAGGTCAGGCATGGTGGTGTATGCCTTTAATCCCATCATGTGGGAGGCAGAGGCAGGCAGACCTCTGTGAATTCACCAGTCTAGTCTACATAGTGAGTTCCAGAACAGGCAGAGCTATAAAGTGAGGTCCTGTCTCAAAAACACAAAACAAAACAAAACAAAAAAACCCCAAAAAACAAAATAAAATCCACCTTTCTGGAGCTGAGGAGATAGTTTGAAGATACAAATTAAATCCTCAGGATCCATATGTTTGGTTTTGTTTTAAAAAAGCTAGACATGGTAGCCCCTGCTTGTAATCTCAGTTCCAGGGAGCAAGAGACAGGCAGATCCCTGTGGCTGTGATAGATCCTATTGCAGGTATAGGGGTGTAGGTGACACCAGCCACTATGGTACTTATTGGGTGCCAAAGTGCCAAAAAAAAGAGACAGCATCTTCAGAAGAGTAGCCCAGGCTGTCTTTTAGCTGCACACACTCCTGCACATCCCTGCATCCCTGCACACGCGCGCACACACACACACACACACACACACACACACACACACACACACACACACTATAACTTATTGAAGTTACAACATATATACAAAGATGCACATAAGTCCATCACAGATTGACATGTGCTTTGTGTAATTGTCTCTTAACAAAACCTAAAACATCTCAGCATCTCCAAAGTATATTTGTGTTCAGCCAGATGAGTACAGGGTCATGAGGGGACAAACACAAG
This sequence comes from Lophiomys imhausi, assembly GCA_907164525.1. Taxonomy (NCBI): domain Eukaryota; kingdom Metazoa; phylum Chordata; class Mammalia; order Rodentia; family Muridae; genus Lophiomys; species Lophiomys imhausi. The sequence continues at coordinate 3,445,384 of CAJQZJ010027415.1, read as the reverse complement.
CTCCGGAGTTCGGTATGTCTGAGGCTGAATCTTGGGTCCCCTATCCATTATCAAAGGAACGATAGACCAGTGACTTCAGCTTCATCTTCTGTAAAATCAAGGTGGATATGTAATTTCTACTTTACAGGGGAGTGGAGTGATTTAAGATGGAAAATGTAGGCAAATTGCTAGGCACCCGGCCAGCCTGTAGCTGGGGACTTTAACACTCTGCAAAGATGCTGCTGATTGATAGTGATGCTGCAGCCTCTTCCCACACTTGGGACCACAGGCATACAGATGGCTTTTCTCCTATCGCCTCCCTCCTCCCAGCCTCCATGTGATGCTCCCTGAGATCTCCTCTGACTGCAAGGAACCAGTGGTGCCACACAGTGAAACCAGCTCCTGATGGCAGGCTAGGTGGCAGTCTGTATGCAGTGAAAACTTGGCCATATTTTTCATATTCAGGCCCCATAGGAGGAAGGCACATTTCCCAAGCAGTGACTGGAAGCATGAGGACCCCAGAAGGAATTGTAGCTAAGGTGAAATTGAGGTGGAATTTACCATCAGGGATGATGGGAGGAAGGGGAAAGGCTTATGCTGCTTCTAGCTGTAGGGGGTTGTCTCAGAGGAGGGAATGAGGAAGTCCTTCCTGGACGGTGACTCAAAGAATGACCATGAGAAAAGGAAAGTGTCCTGATGTTCCAATGGACTCCTGACTCCGTTTCTTTCCTGACCTTTGGCTCTGGGGTGAAGGTGACCATGCAAGACTGCCAAGAAGGGCTCTCATGATTTGAAAGATGCAAAATGGTTTCTCTCCTAAAACTCCGGTGCATCAGGACGTTAAGAGCTTTCTGCAAGTCACATAACCCATTGCTGCTGGACAGAGTGCTGGGAGGAAGGGGAAAGGCCAATGTTTCCGTGTAGCCATAGGGGGTTGTCTCGGAGAGCAGGGAACGAGGAAGGACTTCCAGGACAATGAGTAGAGGACCTGACCATGGGAAAGGGAAAGTTCATCCAGGCAGAGGAAAGTATGTGTGGAAGCAAGCACGTGCTGGAGCTACTGTACCCTAGGGACACATAACCAGCAGTCTGACAGAGCAAATCACACAGCTGAGACTAAGGCTGAGGCACCGGGAGAGGTCAGGCTGGCAAAGGTCTCAAGAGTCAAGCTGAAGTGAGTTCTTTCATCAGAGAATGAGGCGCTGGTGAACGCTCTTCACTTGGGAGGTGAGCAGAGCCTGCCCCTTGATATGCTTGCTCCTGTAGATCAGAAACAATAGTCAGTTGTCCATGCCATGGGGATGTCCAGGTCTGTCCAGGGCTTGGTTGTGGGTCCCAAGATGACAGCGGGAGGCAAGCTTCCTGCCTGTGAGAAGAGACAGTGTTAAGTCACAGCCCCTCTGTGACAACTGAGCCTGGATTAGGAAGTGGAGATAGGAGACAACAAGGGCGTGACAAGCGGAGAAGGTATGCTAGGCTGGGTAGGACATGGGCAGAGGAAGCAGAGACCGGAGTGCAGGAGGTGAGGGTGGGGGTGGTTTTCCTTGGAAGGAATGCAACTTGAGGGTATGTGGACTTGGGAGAAACCAAGGGTACTGCAGAGGTAGCTGAGGGGTCTCACCTGTGGTGGGGGAGGGCTTCTGAGCTGCCAGGCCCCCTTTGGTGGATGATGTCACTTCACGTGGTCCTGTAGCAGTGCTGAGAGGGAGTGCCCATTGTACCCCACCTTGTACCAGCCCTTCCCAGGAGTAGCTTGACTCTTCCACCATACTATGTACTGTCAGTGCTTTATAATCATGGCCTGACATGCTCTTTGGGGCCTCACCAGCCCAGCTGTCTACGCCAGACTGTATGTGGGAGCATGCGGTTCTCAATCTAGGCCAAGGTTCAAGGGGAGGTGAGACCCTTGGAGAGTGCTGTTTGGGGAGGCTTCCTAGTGAGGTGGAGGGGAAAGGAGGTGGGGAGCAGCTAGCAGGGGAGGAGGGGTTGCTGTTGCTCATCCAACCCTGCCTTCTCCTTCTGCTTGGACCCAGCTGCCCCGAAGTGTCTTCAGTGCCAGTAGTGAGGGAGGGTGCCAGACAGAGCTTCCCAAGCCTGTGGGACACGCTGTTTTGGAAAGTTTGGTTCCAGTAGCTTCCTCCCTCTGGCCCAGCTCTCAGCTGCCTGGAGCTTAGTTTAGCCCACCCAGGCCCTGCTGCTCTCTGGGGCCAGAGCCGGATGTCTTGCAGATCTCTTGCCCTGAAATACCTTAGTTGTGAGACATCTGCTTTAATCCAGTGTGTCTTAGCTGCCCCCTCCTCCAAGATACTTTTTCCTATCTCCGTGGGCTCCCTTGGGACTTCAGAGTATCTAAGTCCATACTGACCAAAAGAAAGACAGTGAGACCCACATGTGCAAGTTATACATGCAATTAAAAAGACAAAAGAAAACAAAACAGGCCGGGCGGTGGTGGCGCACGCCTTTAATCCCAGCACTTGGGAGGCAGAGGCAGGCGGATCTTTGTGAGTTCGAGGCCCGCCCTGGTCTACAAAGCGAGTCCAGGACAGCCAGAGATATTCAGAGAAACCCTGTCTTGAAAAAACCAAAAAAAAAAGAAAGCAAAACAAACAAACAAAAAAAAAAAAACACAGCTCACACATGCTTTTAGTCCCAGCACTTGAGGAGCTGAGGTGGGAGGATCCCTTGAGTTCAGGAGTTCAAGTCCTGTCCACTGGGCAACATAACACAACTTTATGTCCAAAAAAAAAAAAAAAAAGAAGAAGAAGAAAAAGAAGCTGAGTGTGGCACACACCTTTAATACCAGTACTTGGGAGGCAGAGGCAGGTCGACCTCAGTGATTTTGAGGCCAGCCTGGTTTAGTCCAGCCACTGGGTTCAGTGAAGAGATCTTGTCTCAAAAAGATCAGGTGGAGAGTATCTGATGTATTCCACATGCATTTACATACATGTACACCTAAATGTACCTATGCACACACTACATACACACAAAGCCAGGACTAGGTTGTAGCTGAGGGATAAAGTACTTGTCTAGCATGCACAAGATCCTGGGTTGTACCCCTAAACAACGCACACATACACACACCACATCACATATCACACATAGGCATATCACACACACACACACACACACACACACACACACACACACACACCACAAATGAAATTATTCTAGTGAGATTTTATTTGATCTGATACATCTATAAGTTTTAAGTTTTTGTTTTTTGTTTTGAGACAGTAGCCCAGGCTAGTCTTGAACCCCTGATTCTCTTGCCTCCATCTCTCAAGTGCTGCGACTCCATACCAACATGCCTGGTCTCATATATTAAAACAAGAATTATTGAGATATATAAGCTTCTCTTTAATTTTAGTTCTCAGACTCCAAAATCCACCGTCTGTCTTATATTTACTGGGCGTTTGTTTTCATTTGTACATTTCAGGTACTTGATAGCCACCCGTGGCCAGCAGCTCCTGTGCTGATTAGCACAGACCTAGAGGTAGGGAAGTTGGAAGTGCAGGGTCTGGCATCAGAATGCTCTGGTGGTCACACTCTAGTCCTGCCATTTATCAGCAGGGTGAGCTTTGGCAAGTCCTGAGCCTCAGTCACTTCAGCTGCAAAAGGGATTAGTAGTTTCAGGGCCAGAGAATTGTTTTGGGGATTAACCACATGAATGTGTGTCTAGTGCCCAGCTCCAGAGAAGTGCTCAGCAAGGGGCATGAGGTTAATCTCTGGCGCCCAGTACTTTGTCCTGGCCTGTGTATTGTCCTCACCCAATGGACCCATTGTGAATTCAGGATCACACTCCCCAGTTCTCTGGCATCCAGGGCTTGCCTCAGTGTAGCATCTCTGCTTACTGAAGGAAAGATGTGGGCCTCAGCACCAAGAACACACCTCACCCTTCCCTGTTCCTCCACCAGACCAAGACCTGGGTGATGGAAGCCCTAGACCCCTGACTACCTGAGGGCAATTTTGGCAAGTTCTGCTTTGCTTGGGGCCTGAGTTCCTCCTCTGAAAGGTCGAAGGAGGAATCCTATCTGAAGTTTGGTGGAGTCTCTGACCCACCAATGGTCTTGGAGACCTGGGCTGTTGCTGTGTCCTAGATTTCTTGGATCTTAGACTTTTACACATTCAAGTCCCTTTATTGTTAAAATTTAAGAGGAAAGACTTCCTCCTCCTAAGGCAGAACATAGAGGAAGTGCTACAGTATTCCTCTCTTCTATCTGTGAGCCTCTGTTGAGCTTTCTCACGGCATCCCAGGGACAGATGGACAGCAGAGAGTTCCTCTCAACTTCCAGGTGATAAAATCGAGGCTCAGAGAGGTCAAACAATTCTTGTGCAAGTAAAACAGTAGGGAGAGGCAGAACCAGGGCTGGAGGCAGACTAATTCACATCTAAGGACGCGGTATGATGGGCTCTCTTTCTTGTCAGAGTCTCTGATATTTTTCTATGGGAGCTTTCATGAGACATGGTGGTGTTGAATCCCATGCCTCCAATTTCCCTCTTTGAGAAATGGAAGCAGAAAAGTAATAAGGCAGTGATTTCAATGATGCCCATAGAATCGTGCATTCCCCATGCTGACTCTTGTTTGTAATTTCTCTGGAGGAATTATGTGGGGAAAGTGGAAGGGTGGTTTGGAGAGCCCACATTACTGTGTAGAGTGACATTGGCCAAGTCACTCACCACTCTGGGCCTTGACTACTTATTTATAAGTTGGAGGGAGGGATAATAGTAACTCAAATGATGCTGTGAAATCATGTACTTTGCACACTGGAAAGCGCTAATAATAGAACTGGAAGATAATCACAGAAAATAATGATAAAAACAATAGAAACAGAAACAAACATCATTCTAGAGGCAGCCCAACTTTCAGTGTGTTGCCACCATCCTGAAGTGACTTGGGTCCTTTGGGTAGAATCTAAAATGGAGTCTGGGAACATCCTGCTTTGGTCCTAAAGTAGCCTGGGTTTTCCTGGGAAAGTGAGAGGCTGCATGTGGCCAAGGAGGCTGGGAACCAGGCTTTGTCCCAGGGGAGGAGTGGGGGTGGGGTGGCAATGTTGTCTGGGGAAGGAGAGGGGGTGTCTGGGAAAGAGTTAAACTGTGAGGAATGGGGAGGGCCTTGGCTCTGCAGCCTTGGGAGCTTGTGACTGAGAAAGCGGAAGAGGAAGGGTTAGCTGGAGCATCAGGAGCATCACGCCTGGAGGCAGGCCTGTGGAAGGATGCCCTCTTCAGAACTGTGCCCATGAGCAGCACACTCCTCTGATGTCACTCCCAAGTTGGGCAGGTTGTTCCAGTAATTAATTTGAATAAACGTTGAACTCAAATAGTGTATACTCTTGAGAGTCAGTGATTTGCTCGGAGGTCATACTCCTAAGGGCCTGCGTGAGGCTCCCTGAGTAACGGATGCCAGGAGATAAGGTCTGGGAGGAAGCCCTTCCCACTCGGCTTGAGCTGATCTGTTTCCCACCTCTTGTCTGGAGTGGGGTGTGCTAGCGTCATTCTGCTCTTGCCCATCCCTGAGTCTAGTGGGACAGCGGGCAGCAGCAAGGTCCTGGGGGCTAACTCTTGAGGCGTCCGTCCAATGAAGGGACTTGTCTACACTGAAGAGAGCTCAGAGATAGAGAGCTGCTACTATGAATTCCCTGAGGAGTGCTAGGAGAGGGCATAGCCTACAAGGTTGTAGGTTTGGGGCTAGGATCTAGTGTTACCTGAGAGGGAGGGAGAAGGGGAGGTAGGGAATGTGAGACAAGCTGCGCAGAGAAGGCACCCCCCACGACCCCCCCCTCGCAGAGGATAAGACACACTGCTGTGTGTGTTTGTAGGGGGGTAGACGACAGAGGGCTCAGATCGCATCTGGGTGGCTTCACAGTTTCAGATGTCCAGGACTGTGCCCATAGTAGATATGCAAGACGATTGGAAGAATGAAAGAAAGGCTGATTAGAACATGCCTGGGGTTGATGGTGACCTTTAGGAGTGAGGGTCACATTGCAGAACCGTGGTAGCCCTCTTTGGTGACCATGTTTGAGCTGCTGCCATCTCTCCTAGGCTTTCTTTCGTGGTTTACAAACTGAAGCCTGAAGGACGGCAGCAGCTTGCCAACCCAACCAGTAGCAGCACTAGATTGGAACCTAGGCCCTCTATTTTCCAAAGCGCTCTGTTGCTGCCAAAGGTTTGGATAAGAGGGAGGTGACCTGCTGGAACTGGCTTTTTGAGTTGTAACAGTGTGGCCAGCTGGAGGGGAGGAGCAAGTTTAGCGTGGCTTTGAGCCATGGCCTCTGTGGCCCCTTCCTAGAACCCAGCTGCACACATCACCGTGTGTCCTTATATATAGTAAACATCTCGACACAGGTCCAACCCCTACCGTATTCCTTCGATGTTACAGCACTGTCCTGGTCACCTAGGCACATAGGTACTGGGGAGCACACACACCCCGGGGACACTCAAGCCCGGATGATTCCGGGAAGGCAGTTGCCATGTGGACTCCCCAGTGGGAGAGGAACGCTGCGTCCCAGACGGGTTCTGCCCCGCGCTGGGCTGCAGGGGAGTGAAAGGGATCCGTAGGGGAGTGAAGGCGATCCGACTCCGTGGGATGGGAGGCCCACAGAGGCTGAGTCACTTCTTCTGAGTCAGGGATCCTCCTCCTCCTTCTCCCCTCCCCCTCCCTCTCTCCCTGAGCCCCCACTAGGGCTTGGCCCAGAGAGCCCGCGAGCGAGCGAGGAGACCGGCTGGCCACGGCCGGGGTGGAGACGGCCACCTCGTCCCGCAGTGGACGGCGGGTGGCTGGGAAAGAGCTGGGGAGGCAAGGCAGGCAGCGAAGGAGGCGGAGGCAGGGGCTGGGCGACGCTAGCGAGGAGGCAGGCTCCCGGCCGCCCCTGGGCTGGGCGCGGAGGCCGCGGCGGGGGCGGGCCGCGCGGCGGGCGCCAGGCCCGGGGCTGTGGGCACGGTGCCCAGCCCCCGGCGCACGCCGACCGCCGGGGCCGCCGCCGCTGCTGCAGTCGGCATCCATCAGCGGGCGGGGGTGTCGCGGAACAGGCAGCTCCGCAGAGGCCACCCGCGCCGCCCCGCCCCGCGGCCTGCGGGCCCGGAGGAGCCGAGGGGACCGGCCCTCGCCCAGCCGGCCCGAGATGGGGACCCCCAGGCCCAGGTAGGCACGTGGGGACCGGTGAGCAGATGGCATGGGGGACCCGAGCGTGCTACATCTAGGCCCAGCCTCCAGTCCCGGGGGAGGAGACGGGGTGAGATTAGGAGCAGAGTCTGAAAGCTGTTGGCCTCCCCTTTGGCCAGGGTAGGGGAGACCTTTGCTGGTCCTCTCACCTCTGCACCCTCCTCAGTGACAGGAGTCAGAGGTGTCCTCTGGTACTCTGGTGTAAGAATGAGGCGTTGCTGGGCAATGGGCTCAGGAAGCTGGCCCACTCTGTTCTGAAAAGCCACCCCAACCTGCCGCCTTTGGTGGCCCAGGACACTCTGGTTTTCTTCTGTAGGCTAACGATGCTGCAGGACACTATCTTGGCTAGAGGTTGGCTGCTTGGAGAGTTCTTAGTATCATCCTTATCCTTTGCTTACAGACCCTTTTCTCACTTGCGTTGGGTCCCCATCCCTTCTCCTTTCCCTCCCTGAGCCAGGTGTATGAACCTTATCCCCAGGACCTCTGAGGATTCAGACAGGCATTGCCCTGCTCGGTGGTTGTACCCCCTGATCAGAGGTAGATGCCTTGTGTGTCTCAGTTGTGCCTGGAACCTTCACACTTAGAGAGATCAAATCCCCAAGAGGCTGGGGTCTTGGGAACAGGTATAGGGGTGTAGGTGAAACCAGCCACTATGGTACTTATTGGGTGCCAAAGCCACTGACTGACTGGTTGTGTGGGTCAGAAAGCCCATGGGTTTGGAAAGGCTAAAGAAGCACCCATAAAATGTTCCCAAGCTGCTGCCTCTCTATACCCTGCCAGTCATGGCTCTTGCTTCTTGCTTCCCCCAGAGTGTTCTGCAATGCATTGATGGGGGAGAATACTAACCACGTGCTCCTAGCATCACTGTGGATAGGCATGTCACCTCCCCTGCACCCCAAGGTGGGAGTGGATTTTAGGACCTCTCTGGAGCTGTGCAGGGTCCAGCTGCTCCATCAGCCGGGTCTCTGCCAGCCTTCCGAGCCTTCCAGAATCATAGCAGTTGGATGGTGGCCCCAGAGGCTCCTGCCCCAGGCTAGGGTGTGTAGAATAAAAGTGCTGTGTGCCTGCCACCCATCCATGACTCCAGATGGAGCTTGTGGCAGAGGCAGCCTGTACCGGCTTCTTCTCAGTCATGGTGGCATAGAGAGGCTCTGCCAGTCACGGAGCTAGCTTCTGGTAGCCAGCCTGAAATCCCACATGCCCAGAAGCTGATACACAAGACTCATGGCTAATAGAACACAGTATGTTGGATTTGGGGGGGGGGGACACACACCTGAGAGCAGTACTGGAGGGCTCTGGGGAGGGCTTTGCTTCTGTTAAAGCATCCCCTGGTCCTTGTGACAGTGCTCTGGGTCTGTGAGCTTCTTTCAGGGGTCCTTTGCTAGACCTCCACATGAGAACGAGGTTGGGCCCTATGGGTCTCACTGGGTTAGTATAGAAAGGTGAGTAAAGCTCTGGGGAGGAAGAGTGACTTGTCCAAGGTCACACAGCTACTGAGTGAGAGCCAGCACAAATGTGTTCAGGACTTAGACTTTTTGATTAAGGTTTCTTCCTTGCCCAGATACCCACTCCCTGGCTGCTATGGTTGTTTTTCCATGGATAGCACTCTGCCAGGGGCGTGCATTACAAGCTGGGGGCTGTGGCCCCCTTTTAGGAGAGCCCTCACATTGCCTCTCAGCCCTTCCCCCGTGAGGGGAGCCATGGAGGCCAGGTTTTAAAGGGCCTTGGATCCTCATGGAGTATACAGAATGGAAGGACTCTGTGGGTCTAGAGATATTCTACGCCTGAGCTGCCAGGGGGCAGCAGAAAAGGTCTCTTGACTAGACTAGCTGCAGTGGGAAGGGCTTCTGTCAGCTCCTGCCTCACACTTCTGTCTAGACTTCTCTGCACTCTTTATTGAAGGGAGATGATCATTTTAGCCTGGAGCAATACTAGTGACCTTACCATCAGAGAGATGGTATTTATTGAGCACTTAATGTGTGCCATGCCCCTGATAAGTGTGTTTTGCAACTCCTCCCAGCAACACTGTTAGATAATATTATTATATGCTTTTGACAGATGAATGGAGGTTCAGAGAAATTACCTGCCAGAGGTCAAACAGCTGGGAAGTGTGAGGCTGTAGGAGTCCAGAGCCTCTCCCTTTACCATGATGTTGTACCTGGGACAGTGTCTGAGAGCACCTGGTTGGTGTCCAGTTGAACTCGGTGCTTAGCTGGCAGACCAAGGCTGGTCCAGATAGAGAGGTCCATGTGCCGAGTCTGACAGTCAGGCAATGGTAGCTCTGTAGGCTGAACGCAACCAAGGCCTTGAGGAGTAGGGTCAAAGAGGTATGAATGTGAGGGGTTAACACTGGCCTTTGCTTGCTAACTGGCCCTGCCACTCCCCCCCACCCCGCCCACCCCACCCTCGCTCCAGCAGCCAGAAGCCACACAGAGGGAATGGAGAAGCTGGGACAATATCTCTGTCGACAGGGACCTGTGCCTGGCTGGGGGTGGCAGCAAGCTGGCCCTCCTTTCTTCGTAGGAAGGAGACTTATGGATAAGAATAGCGACGGCTAACATTTATTGAGCTCTTACTACATGCCAGGAGCTATTTTCATGTACAACTCCTACATTCCTCACAAAGCCCTGCAAGGCAGCAATTTTTCTTCTCCCTACTTTATAGATCACATTATAGGCTTACTGAAGGAAGCTAGGGGGTCAGGGGGGCAGGGTGGGTCAGAGCCACTTTCCAGAGCTTATAGGTACAGCCAGCCTGCACCTTCTGAGGGCATCTTCAGTTTTGTTCATCTGGAAGCAGTTATCCAACCTGATGCACGCCACTCCTCAAAAGTCTCAGGTCTAGCTGGGCAAGCTGGGCACAATACACATGTCTATAATAGCAGAATTCCAGAGGCTGAGGCAGGAGGATTGCCATGAGTTTGAGGCTGACTTGGGATGCAGAGTGAGCACCTAGTCAGACAGCATTAGGTTACAAAGTGAGATTCTGTCACTAAAAAATGAGCAAAAAGAAAGGGCCAAGCCGGGCAGTGGTGGCGCACGCCTTTAATCCCAGCACTTGGGAGGCAGAGGCAGGCAGATCTTTGCGAGTTCGAGGCCAGCCTGGTCTACAAAGTGAGTCCAGGACAGCCAGGGCTACACAGAGAAACCCTGTCTCGAAAAACCAAAAAAGAAAAAAAAAAAAAAAGAAAGGGCCAGGAAGATGGCCTAGTGAGTACAAGTGTTTGCTCCACAAGACTGATAGTCTGGGTTTCATCTACAGTAGAGGAGAGAAATGACTCCTGAAAGTTGTCCTTCGACTGCCATGGTGCACATACCCACAACTGCGCGCACGCACACTAATAATAATAATAATAGTAATAAAGAAATAATAATAGAAATAGTAATAAATACAATTTTTAAGGTTTGGAGAGATGGCTTAGGGATTAACAGTGTTTGCTGCACTTGCAGAGGGACCAGAGTTTGTTTCCATCACATTGGGCATTGCTGTCTGTAATCCCATCTGTAGGATCTGACATCCTATCCTGGCCTCCGAGGGCACACACACACACACCACACACGCATACACATACACCCACTCCTCTAAAAGCCTGTGCAGGTCATGGATGACAGTCATCTTGGCCCCAGAGGTAAGAGTACACTATAGTGTCTGCCTGTTTTGATGTTCAGGGGAGAGTTCGAGAAGAGCTAGACTCTTAAGCTGGACACTAATGCCAGGTAAGGGTATGAATGTTGTAGGGGTGTGGGACAGGCGATGCCAGGTGCAGGACACAGAGTCCAGGGAGGGCCCAAGGAGCTGAGAGGTGACTCAGAAAGCCAGCTTGTGCTTGTGTTCCTGAGCAAGCTCTTGGATCCACTCTGCTTGTACCAGGTCTTTGGCCTTGGGGATGCCACTTTGCTGGTTTGGGCTTCCTTGTCTTCATTTGTAAGATGTGGCTGTAGGACCCTCATGGTGGCTGTTACATAAAGCTTCTCCATGGTGCTGGCATATCACAGCAACTCTATAAGGATTTCTCCTCTCTTCCTTCTGTCTCTTAAATGTCAGCCTGAAGTATTTGGGCTGGACGTGAGCCTGGAGGTTCTGGAGACCTTTGAAGGATTTGGCCTGTGGAGGAGGAGCATGGTAGAACGACGTTTAGGGAAGATCTGTGGCAGGTGTGTGGCCCACAAAAAAAGGGTCAGACGGTGACCTTGTGGAAAAGCCTCCTCTTAGAGACTTGGACTAGGAAGGGAGGAAGGTTGAAGATGTGTTAAGATATCCCTCTGTGGGTTGCCTTGTGCCAGGTTGAGGGAGGAACAGTGTGGGGGCGGGGAGAGCCATGGGGAATTCAGTTTGAGGCTTAGTGTGAGCCTGAGAAGGGCTGGTCTCCTGTCAATCATTCTGTGGGTTGGGCAGCATGTTATTTGAGCATCTGGCTTTTTTCTTTTGAATGAATTCCTCTGGCTAAATCCCCATCAGAGCTCATCTATAATAGCAGCAAATTGGGACTAAATGTCCAACAATAGGAAGATGATTAAGAACGTTTTTTGGAACATACACTGGATAAAATAATTTGCGGTGATGAGCAGCCACTGATCTCCTCCCAGAGCATGGAGCTGGGCACTGCAGAGCCCCCCTGCACCCCTTATGTGTGTCATGCTTGTGATGCCCAGTGCCAAAGATGCTGTGGCTTCCCTCCTTCCCTCCTGTGCACGAAGAGGCGAAGGCTTGCCCCTGTCTGCCTTGAGGGCAGGATTCCTGTCTTATTTCTTGCTGTGTCATTGGCAATGTTGTTGTTGCTCTGTGGTCAGACATGCTTGACTGGTAGAAAAGTGAAGAGGGAGCCGGCCGGTGGTGGCGCCCGCCTTTAATCCCAGCACTTGGGAGGCAGAGGCAGGTGGATCTTTGCGAGTTCGAGGCCAGCCTGGTCTACAAAGTGAGTCCAGGACAGCCAGGGCTACACAGAGAAACCCTGTCTCGAAAAAACAAAAACAAAAAAAAAAGTGAAGAGGGCAAGTGATTTGTTCAAGGTCATGTAGGTCTTAAACTTTGTTTTTATTTTTTTTAAAAAAGACTTATATTTTGTGTGACTGGGTGTTTTGTCTGCATGTATGCCTGGTGCCTGCAGAGGCCAGAAGAAGGCATCAGATGCCCTGAGACTAGACTTTACAGGTGGTTTGAGCCGCCATGTGGGGGCTGGAATTAAACTCTGGTCCTCTGGAAGGGCAGCCAGTGCTCTTAACTGCTGGGGCATCTTTGGAGCTCTTGTTTGTTTACTTGTAAATATATGTGGGGGAGGGGCACATGCATGTGGCGGTTAGAAGCTAGCCTTTGAGAATTGGCTCTCTCCACCACGTGGGGTTTGGGGACTGAGCTCAGGTAGGTAGTCAGACCTGGAGGTAAGCGCCTGCACCCCTGAGCTATCTCAACCATCCAGTTATGCAAGTTGTAAGATGCAGTAGTTGCCACATTCTTACCACTTCTGTCACCACCATCTCATTCACTACTCAGTATGCATGCTCCTTGACTGACATGGAGTTACGTCCCTGTACACATATTGTAACTGGGAAAAAAAAAAGGTCCTACATTGAGAAAGCATTGGATCCTCAGACCCCTCAAGTTGAGCACCACAGTGCAGCATAAGCGCAGGCTGTTCACCCTCATCATCAAAGAGATGACTTGGAGCTAGGACTCACCGTCGCTTTGCTCAGCGTCCCTGCGGGGCACCCTATGGCACATTGCTAGCTCAGGGAAAGATCAAAATTCAAAGTATGGTTTTACTGAATGCATATTGCTTTCATATCTTTTCTGTTTGCTTTTTGTTTTCTTTAACTTTTTATTGGTTCTTTGTGATTTTCACATCAAGCACCCCAATCCCACTCACCTGCCCATCCCCTTGTACCCATTCTTCACCCTTGCAACCTTCACCCAAAAAGAAAAACATATCTCATTGTGGAAGCTGTAGTGTGTCACAGTGTGTCCCACAGTATACCCCTTTGTCCACACTTTTTTCTCTTGCAAATGTTCGATGCAGTGAGTCATTAGTCTGGTCTAAGGCCTCTGGCTTCTGCTGCTCCATCAGTACTGGAATCTCACTGGGACTCCACTCAGATGTCCTGTTGTTGACATGTGTCATGGAGATCCTGTAGTTTGGATCTGTAGGATTGGCCCCTTCATGTGCTCCAGGAGTCCCTTGATGGTAGATGTTAGGGTGGGTCAAGTTTTCATATCTTTCTTTATAAAGCCAAAAAGTCACAAATTGAAGGCAATCTATGTAGTACTGAGGGAAGGAGAGTGGAAAGACAGCTTTTGAGGACTTGGGACTCTCACAGGACAGGGCTGAAGTCTCATTTCTATTTTTACTAGCTGCAAGTGTTTGGAGACTCAGTGAATCTCTTAAGACTCAGTTTCCTCACTTTTGATGTGGATAGTCCACATACCTGCTCTGCAGATTGTAAGAGCACATTCAGTAAGGCTTTAAAGTCCTAGACGTCAGCTAGTGCATAATGAAGCACCACAATGAGGTCATGATGTGAAGTTATTTCTGATGTTGCCGATGTTAAATGGGAAAACCCACGAAACTCACCAACATTCAGATTATAATGGTGTAAAGTTGGGTTGAATTATTAGAGACACAGATCAGAAGAAATCAAATGGAAATGGTCACACAAGTACAATGAGAAGTCAATAAGATTGATTCAAACTTTTTTTGTTTTTGTTTTTCTGAGACAGGGTTTTTTTTTTTGTGTAGCCCTGGATGTTCTGGAACTCACTCTGTAGACCAGGCTGGCCCCTGGCCCCTGCCTCTGCCTCCCAAGTGCTGGGATTAAAAGACATTCACTACCACTGCCCAAACAAGTCTTTCTTTACTGTTATATTAATTTTTTCTCAGCTTTCTTTTTAAAAAACTTGTGCTCTGTTTGTGTGTGTGTGTGTGTGTGTGTGAATGTATGTTTGTGTGAGGGCAGACACACAAATGTCACAGGAATGGAGGCCAGAGGACAACTTACAGGAGATAGTTCTCAATGCCCACCTTGTTTTGAGGCAGTGTCTCTCTTCCTTCTTCTGGTTGGCCTGTGAAGTTCCGGGAGATTCTCTTATCTCTCCCTTCCACTTCACAGAAGTATTGGGATTACAGATTCGAACTGCTTTTTATGTGAGTTCTAGAGACCCAAACTCAGGCTATTAGGCTTGTGTGGCAAGTGCTTGTACTCACTGAGCTGCCTCTCCAGCACCTCAGTGGGTTTGCTGTGTTAATTAATTCAGTATAATTTTATCTTCTATCTTCACATAGGCTCCATGGACTGAACTTCGCTGTTGGGCTTGCAGGTGCTTTCACCAGCTGAATTTGCCTCCTGGCCATTTAGCTCAGTTACAAAGATGGCCCAGAGAGATGGCTCAGCTGTGTAAAGGTGATGGTCCCACATCTGATGAGTTTGATTCCCAGGAAGCACATGGTGGGAGTTCAGTGAAAAGCAGTTCCAAAAATTACCCCCTGATTTCCACATGTGTGCCATGACATGCACACCCACACACTCTCACACATATGCATACACAAATAAATAAGTAAATATAATTTTTAAAAAGATATTTTAAAAACTGGAGTAATTCAGAAGCATGTTCTCATCTTCTCCACCACATCCTACTGTACAGACAAAGCCAGACACAATGCAAACCCTTCCAGCAGATTTTCTATGTCAGGATAGGGTCATGAGCAGGATTCTTGTTTTATAATTTGCATTTTAATCTGACTATTTATTGCTATTTGTTATGGGCATAAATAAAATGTGTCTCACAGATGTTCTTATCTGAGGCATAGCTTAGTGGTGGGTACTTGCCTAACCTGGGTTCAATCCTCAGAACCACAAGGGACAATCACAATAGATAGGAAATGTCTTTAATGGATAAATCCTCGCTGATC
This sequence comes from Lophiomys imhausi, assembly GCA_907164525.1. NCBI lineage: Eukaryota > Metazoa > Chordata > Mammalia > Rodentia > Muridae > Lophiomys > Lophiomys imhausi. Next base: position 3,430,346 of record CAJQZJ010027415.1, on the reverse strand, counting down.
TGCCCAGCCTCCTGTTGATGGGCTTTTGAAGTTGTTTTTAGTTTTACCCTGTTCTCAGCAATACTAACAGTACTAACGTTATTGGTTTGGTGTTTAAACAATCTCTAAGAATCAAGGGGAGAGAGAGAAAGTAGCTACCTTTGAAAGTCTGTTACTTCTCCCTTTGAGAATCTTTCCCTGCCACCCTCAAAGTGGGAAGATGTCCCAGGAGACCCCTTCTTTCTCTTTGCTGGTATGTCCCTCACCTGCGATGTTCTCAGCTTCTCTTAAGATGCTGTAAGCTGCCCTGTTGGATGTTGTTGCAGCTTATGCACTCAGTGTCCTTGGACAAGTTTTTGCCTTCTCTCGGCCCGAGTTGGTCCGTCTGTATGGTAGGGATGCCTTTCTGATCATAACAACCACTATTACTAGCCAGTATCTGCTATGCGTTGGATACTGTGCCAGAGTGAGCTGGGGCCATGTGGGCTCTAGGCTGTTTCATTCTCACTAAAAGCCTTTGGCATGTGTGGCATTAGCTCCATTTTACCTGTTCACACTGGCTTCCAGAGAGGCTAAATAGTGTGTCCAAGGTCACCCAGCCCATGAAGTTGTGACCTCAGCTCTGGCTTCATTTTCAGAACTGCTGTTCTCTGTGCCCCCTCAACCAACCACCTCTCATTGGTGAGATCCAAGCAAAATGGTAATTTTGAAAGAAAATTGTAGCCAGCCATGAAGATAATCCCAGGTCTCAGGAAGCTGAGGCAGGATGAGCCGGAGGTCAAGGACAGTCTCAGCTTCATATTGAGACCTTGAGACAAATAAATCAACAAACTAAAAACAAGAACCCTTTACATTGTAAAGGGCCCTGCATATGTGTGGGAGACTTGGTACTACTGTGATAATTTCTATGTCCACGGCAACAGTAGTTTTGACTACGTAGTTTACAGCGCGTTAGAGGTCATGGGATGTAGCAGGATTAAGGGAGAAAGAACACTGGGCTTCGAGCCAGCAGACCTCGGTCCAGTCCTGGCTGTACTCAAGCTGACCAGCTGAGTGACCTTGGCCTCCTGATCCAGCCCGGCAAGTCAACCCTCCACCTGTATGGCCCTTGCACAGCTCGGGTGGGTGAGGTGTGGGGCTGAAAAGCTTTCAGACTGCCCTGAACAAAGGAGGTCTTGGCTGCCTCCTGCAGTTGTTATTGTGGTCCAAGTAAGTGGGAGGCATCTCTCCTCCTTTGATGTCCTGACTGCAGATCAAGGCTGTCTTGTGGTCCCTGGTGCACACCGGCACATCGGTTTGTGGCTCCGAGATAGCTTGTGAAAGTTTGACTCAGAAAGCCAGTGCTGGTAGGTGGTGACCTTGTTGTGTTGTTTGCTTTTATTAATGCAGTTCTTATGGGTATCACAGGCCTTTGACAAACTGTCATCTCCCAGTGCTGCGTACAGACCTGAGACACACCAGTAAGGGTGCCTGGAGGCTCAGATCCTTTTAGACCTCGTGGGCCTCTCAGATAGAGCACAGCCTGCACCCTCCCAATCCTTTCATTCATGTCCATTCATGTGGCTGGAGGAAGCAGTGCTCAGCCTTGAGGAAATCCCTGTGGGCTGGAGCACCGCTGCCAGCAGAGAGAGAAGCCCTCCCTAGGTGTATGGACACTTGCGATGCTTTCTACCCTGACTTCTCAAGCACTACGTGTTCATAGTGGGAAAAATGGAAGCGTACAGGCAGAAGCTAAAAGTCCTGAATTTCCTTCTCTGAGGGAGTGTGAGTGTCAACATGTTGGGCTTTGAACAAAGGTAAGGACGCTGAGTATCTCTGGAGCACTATCTGTGGGCTTGGCATCACCAAGTGCTTTATTGGAGCCTTGCTCCACAGAAACGAAACGTGTGGTGGAGCTGTCCTCACCATTTTACAAGTGGAGAAACTGAGGCACTGCTGAGGGGTTTTAGAGACTTGCTGAAGGTGTCCTGCTGTATCACCTAAACTGTGGAGACCATGCTGCCTCTTCCCAGCCCCCTCACCCCCTGGCCCACCCATGCCCGCCCCAGAGCAGGAGCCAGACTAGCTGGAAGCAGATTCCACCAAAAGCTTCTGCTAAGGACGCGCTAATGCACAGGAGAGGATAATGCACAGGTTGAGGGAACCTACAGGTCAGTTGAGGCACCCACACCAGCAAGGACAGAAACAAGTTTCACTCCCCAGCCCAGATGAGCCAAAGGAGGGAACAGGTCACCTGAGCTCAACAATGTCTAGAGCAGGGCAGGAGCTGAAAAGCTATCACCGCTCGCTGGCCTCCGCAGTGAGGAGACCGGGCGAAGGCAGCGTGCAGGGCAGGAACTGAAGAGCTGTCACCGCTCGCTGGCCTCCACAGCGGCCGGTAACACTGTGACTCTCCTTCTGCCTTCCTGCCAAACCTTCCAGAATTTGCAGGCACGGGAGCTTGAGAGGCAGTTCAGTGGGCTACCCTCCTGCTTTGTGCAAACATAGTGTGGATCTGGAAGTACAAATGGGGCCACCAGCTAGGGAGGCATTGTTGCTAGAGGGTGGGAGAGATGTGTCCCTTTGATTCCCCCAAAGAAAGAAGTCTTGGTAACTGTTGTTGAAAACATCTACCTGGAATCTCTTGGTATTTTAGTTGTCTCTTGCCCCTCTGACCCCCTTTCTTGAACCCTTCCCTCTTTCCTAACTCCCCTCCCTCCCTTCCTTCTTCTCCCTTTCTCTCCCCTCCTTCCTACTGCCTCGTCTACTCCTGAATCAGAGTCCCCTAGAACACCTGGGCAGAAGTCTTTGGTGTCACCAGTGCCCAGAATTCAGAAGAGACAAACTCACCATCTAGCGTGTGACTGTGAATGTCCTTCTGAGCCTGCAAAGATGCGCTTCTCCCACACATGTTGACTGCCGTCTCCTCTGGTGGCAGAGTCCCTGCAGTCTCTGTAACCTTTTATTGCTTTGGCATTTCTTTGATGTGGGAAGCACATGAGGAAACAGAAAGAGAAAGTGAATTGCCTGGAGGCTCTTCAGGTAGGAAGTGGCAGCACTGAAATAAAAAATGGTGGTCCAGATTCTAAATGTGGCTCTTCCTAGTGGACTTGCTTCTCAGTCTTGAGAAGTCTGCCCTTTGCTAGCCTCACCCATTAGCATCCATTGAGCTCCCCGCCCCGAGGAGGAGGAGGAGGCTGAAATGCAATATATTAGGAAGGCCTTTGAAATCCTAGCGATTTGGCCCAGCGTTACATCCTTGCGCAAATCAGTTTCTTGGCAGCTGTGGGTTCTCGTCAGTGCGGTAAGGAGGATAGTGTCAGGAGGTTGGATGAAAAAAATCCTGTGATTCAGGTCTGATAAATCAGAGGACAGGCTGCCTAGCTAGGAGCCATGAAGGCTCCTGAGGTGAATGCAGCTTGAGCTTCCTGGCAGTGTCACCAGCTGTGTGATCTTGGGGAGGTTACTTTTCAGCTTCACTTTCCCATTGGGAAGAAAATAGAGATCATAAGAGTACCTGTTACAGGCTACCTTAAGGATTGAGGAGTATGCAGAGCCCATAATCAATACCTGGCACACAGCAAGCTGTGAATGTTTACTTTGTACAATGTTAATTTTTCTTATAGTTCTGCTTTGAGGCAGTCTCACCATACAGCCCAGGCTAGCCTTGAACTTCATATCCTCCTGCCTCAACCTCCTGAGTCCTGAGAGTGTAGACACAGTCACCACACAGGACTCTGTTTGATTTTGAGGTAGGGGCTTGAGGTTGTCCAGGCTGGTCTTGAACTCGTTTTTACCATAAACCTCACTCAACATTTATAGTTATCAGAAATTGCATGAAGGCCTGGAAGGATGATGAACGAGACCGGTCTTCATGGGGTTCGTGTTCTAGAGGAGAAAGAGAAGTAAGTAAATCAATCATATGTGATGATGCCTCGAAAAAAAAAATCAACTGGAAAAACAGACGAATAAAATATTTAAAATAAAACAAGCATGAACAAGTTGGTGTGCTGTGATAATGGAAAGTTAGGGGGAGAGACCCATTTCAGATGGGTAGACAAAGAGCAAATAGACGGTGAAAGCTGTCATGCCAAGAGAGGGGACAGAGTCACTGTTCATGAATAGGGAAGACAAAGCCCCTGATAACAGGGACATGCCCGCACTCTTGAAGCACAGACAGGCTTGCAGTAGAGGAGGCAGAGTCAGCTTGCAGAAGTGGGAGCAGGTGCTAGAAAGATGGGCGGGGCCTAGAGTTTAGTAAGGAGGGTGTGTCTTATTTTGATAGGAAGTCATTAGAGTTGTTTTATGTTTTGTTTGTTGAACAGGGGCTCACTGTGTTGCCCAATCTGGCCTTGAACTCAGATCCTCCTGCCCCAGCCTCCTGAGTGCTTTGCGACCAAATACCCCTGGAGGTTTTAATGAGGGCATCCAACTAGACTTCTGCAAAGATTCCTGTGGTTGCTCTTGGAGAAAAATCCTAGGAATGACCGCATGGAGACCCTGGATTAAGCAGGTTTGGACCCAGGCAAGTAGCTAGGGGGATTGAGAAAATGGACAAATCTGATGACTGGCCCTAAAGACGCTGACTCACGCTAACTGCGGTTAGAAGGTTAACCAGATGCCAGCTGAGTCATTTTAAAGCGGTGGCACAGCCGCCAGGCCAAGTGGATATTGCCTCAGCTGAGGAGACATCTCCCTGCAGGCCATCCAGATGGAAAGCTTAGAGGATGTGAAGGCTGCTCAGTGGTCCTGCAGTATTGCAGAGCCCCAGATGCTGCCATCCTGCAGAGCCAGCCCTAGCCCAGGCCTCCCGGGCCCCTCTCTCCAGGCAGTAGTGGTATGGGCGCTGTTAACATTCACGTCCTGGCTGACCTTTCTCTTTTCTAATCCTGTGTATTTTTGCCCATCATGGGTTGTTGTCACCAGTCTGGCCCTGCTGCAGGCTGGCCTTTGTCTTGCAGAGCCTTCTCTTTCTGGCTCTGTTCTAGGTAGATGTGTCTGCCCTTCGGTTCTGAGAGTTCCCTGCTGTGCCTTGAGGGGTCCATGAGTGATGGGAAGTCTTTAACCTGGGCCTGGCCACGCTGGTACCCCATGATGGGAGTCCTGTCCTTCTGTGCCAGACACTTCTGACTCTTGCAAGGCTGCCTGCATGACTCTAGTTCCTGCTCTTCTCCCTGGTTAGCCAGCCCATCCTTCCAGGCTCTCTGGAGCCCCCTTTGCATGTTTCGTGAGGTGTCAGAGCATCAGGGATTGGCCCTTTGCCCACATGATGACTCAGCCAAGTGCCCTCCTTGCCTCTTCCCCTCTAAATGCTTCAACTCCATTTCCACCAGCTACCCTAGAAGCCTGCTTTGGGAATCAAGACCACATTCCGGATCACCATGTCCCCAGACTCTTGTGCAAGGCTAAAACATACCCTGGAGGATCTAAATCCCTTCCAGGCGTCTCCTGGGACAGCACCATCCTCTCAGTGCAGTGAGCTCCATGGGAACCGGCCCATGCTTCCCCCAAGGGTCCCTTACTGTGCCCAGTCTGGCCTGGCAGACTTAAACAGGATTTATATTCTCGTTCTGTTATCTGAAGCCATGGACATCTGAAAAACATTTTTTAGCCTCTGGGTTTTATGTGTGTGGATTTAGTTATTTATACATTTGAGGCTAGATCTTGCTATGTACTCACTATATAATGCAGGCTGACCTCAAACTCATAGCAATCCTCCTGCCACAGCATCTTAAGTACTCTGACTACAGGCATGAGCTTTCTCATACCTGGCTAGCCTCAAGTTTTAAGGCAATCAAAGATCTGGGTGCTGGTATGGCAGCAGGTATAATGGCACACACCTTTCAATCCCAGCACTCAGGAGGCAGAGGCAGGCTGGTCTCTGTGAATTCGAGGGCATCCTGGTCTACTTAGCCAGTTTTGGGCCAACCAGATGCAGAAGGAGGTGGGTGGGGGGAGAAGGAAAGGAGGGAAATCTAGGCATGGTGAGAAGGGGGGATGATCAGTACCATTATCAAGATCACATGGGCATAGTGACATGCCCTTGAAGTTCCAGCTGCCGGGGAGGACAAGGGAAGGAGATCACTTGAGCCCAGGTGTTTGACATGAGGCTGGTCTTGAATACGCTAAATAGAAGGAAAATGTTAGTCTGTTCTGTCACTTGGTGACAACATAGCTGACATTTTGCTGAAATGTCCCATGTAGTTGCCATTTGACTTTCCAGGATGTTATGTCCTGACAAACCCACCATAACCTGAAGGCAAATGCATACTTTATTCTTCCATTTTATTGATAGTAATATAGACAAGCAGGACTTCCCAAAGAGACAAAGCAGCAGACCAGAACTAGAAGAAGCTATTATTCTCAGGGAAGACATCAAAGGATGACAATGTGTATTCTTGAGCATGTTCGTTTTAAGAGTTAGGAACTACCAGAAACTCAGGGGGTGAGAGTGAGCCAGCCTGATGTGGTGGCGGGATTCCTGTAATATTTAGGAAAAAAAATAACAACCAGAAAAAAAATTGTACTGAAATTTAAAATCCATAGAAGTAGGGTACTAAATTCTCAAATATAAAAGCCTCTGTGTCTTGATAAGTTTATTTGTACAGTATGCAGTCTAGGTAACTTTAATATGCAGTCTGGAAACACATCTCCCAAAGGAAATATGATTGCCACTTGTAGGTGGAGAAATGAGGATCACAAGAATAAATGGCTGACATGTGGCATGGGAGGAGTGTGTTCATGGAAGTCACACAGGGCTTTTGTTTGTTTGTTTCTGGTGACCTAAGAGATTTCATCCAGTCCTTGTCTTCTCTTGGTCCATTCGTATCACCACGCCAACACTGCATATTACCCCAGCAGTATCTGTTGAGTACCCTTCAGTTCTGCGTTCCAGTAGATGTGATCCTTGACCCTGGGAGGAATAACACAGTGAGCACAGGACAGTGGTAAAAGAACCAAGGGGGAAAAGTCAGCAGCAAATCAGTGCAGATGATGCTTGCCAAAGATGAGCAGGGAAAAGAATGTTCCCACAGGGCTGTAAAAGTGTGCCGAGGTTTTGGTGGGGAGATGATTGGGAAAGGTTTCCTGGAAGAGAGAGAAGGGAAGCCACATATTCAGGAAGGACACGGACTAGACAGAACACGAGGAAATTGGACACACCACGCAGGTCGGGGACCTCCACCTGTGTTTAGGAGCTGTGCATGTCCTTTGTTTACCTTGTGCAGGGGTGTTATGTAAGGAGGTAGTTGAAGATTCATGGGGAGGGCTGAGATGAATGTGATGAGAAAGACCAGATAAAGGAGTTTGAAAATTTAATGCAGGAAATGATGAGCTGTCAGATTTAGGCTGGAAGGTGGAGAGGGGACCAGCAGCAAAGATTCTAGGCAAGCTAGATAAAGTGTTTGTATTTCTGGGCTGAAGCTTTGAATACTGGCAGGTCTTCTTTTTTGTAATAGAGGCTGTGGGGTCCTCAGCATTTATTTACCCTAGCTGTTTATTTATTTTTAATGTTTTAATTAGCATATATTAAGTTTACATAATGACAAGTTTTCTTATTCACATTGTCATAAAGATCTGTGTGTTTACTAATATGGGGTCATGTATGTTTGTATGTATGTACGTATGTATGACATATGTATGTATGACATATGTATACATGTATGTCATGTGTATGCATGTATGTCATATGCATGTGTGTCATATGTATGTATCTGTATGTATGTATTTATGTATGTATGTCATGTGTATGGATTGCCGATACTGTGCTCTTTCATTCAGATGCTTCCCATGATTTTTGCATCCCATTTCCTTTTACTCTCTGAAAGGATAAGCCAATATCTGTGTATCTAGCTCCCTGGCCATGGATTCACTCTACCTCCTTAGTGTCCAGCCTGGGCCTGTGCTGTTTCTCCTTTGAGGAGATTATGTTGGGCCTATTGCTGGAGGTAGTGGAGAGAAAATGGGTCCGCCAGTCAGATATGGAGATCCAGGCAACCAGTGGGGAGGAGAGCAGGCTGAAAAGCTAAGGAACTGTTGGAAGAAGTGACTGTCACTCAAGCCTTAACCTGACAGAAGTGGAGTAGATAGTTATTTCTCAAAAGATGCCCAGCTCTTCCTATCTGTGGCTCTGGCTCTGCGGGAAAATTTGGAATTTCACTTATTTTGAATTGAATAACTTATTTTGAAGTTAGCTATTTCCAAGAAAACTCTGGTGTGGGAAAGAGTTCCAAGAGTCTGGGCTGAAGCCAAACAGAGGACATTGGAAGGAGAGAAGTGGATGTGCCCCAGGGGACACCTGGACGCTAGGGTCGTGTGGACCCTGATTGTCACAGCAGGAAGTGTCTACATACGTTTTTGGATTTTAAAAAGAATTTTATATTTTTGGTTGTGAGCCTAGCCTTTAATGGCTGAGCCATCTCTCCAGCCCTAAAAAGAATTTTAAATATGCTTTATTATTTATGTGTGTTTGCCATGTGGGTGTGTTGGGGATAGTGGAGGCGCTAGGAGGGAATCAGATATCCCTCCCCAACCCACAGCTGAAGTTCCAGGCAGTTCTGAGCTACCCGATGTGGGTGCTGGGAATTGAACTGGGGTCCTTTGGAAGAACAGCAGGTGCTCTTAACCACTAAGCTCTCTCCCTTCTGCCTCAATCTTTGTATTTTTTTTTTTAAACACAAAATTATTTAAAGCATTCTTGCCTATTGACCCTACCTGACATGAGGACTGGATGTCCTCAAGCACAGGCTGAGGGGAGGTCCTGGGCTCAGCAGACAGGACTGGTTAACCCTACCTGGGCTGGGAGCTCCCTCAGAGCAGCTGCTGCCTTGTGCCCAGAGTTCACATGAGTGGTGGAATGCGTTTATGTAACTGGCTTGAAGTTGTCCCCCTGCTTTTTAAGATCCAGATAATGGCTAGAAAAGAGCCTCTCTGAGTGGGGTGAGGCAGAGTGACCACATCTTCTGTTTCCCCCCATCTGGCTGCTCAACAGCAGCACTGGGAACACACACCTCTTGTGTGTGCTAACCGCTTCAGCTCATGAGAACATCCATGTGGGCCCTCTGGGTGGACGACACCCGTGTCCTCTTCATGGCCCTGCGCCCACCTGTAGTCTGCCTCGTGCCCTTTGCTTTGGGCTAGCCCAGTGCCCACGGGAATGCAGAGAGGTATCATGGAGTAAAAAGGAATGGCCAGGATGCTTGTCTCTGGTATGTGATGCCCTGGATTCCACCCCACCCCACCCCCCCAGTTTGAATAAGTAAATCACTTAAAATGTTCCGTTTTGTTAGACGTGATTTTGTTTTGTTTTTTGAGATAGATAGGTCCCATTCTGTAGCCTAGGCCTCAAACTTGTGATAGTCCTCCTGCCTCAGATTTCCAACTGCTGGTAATATAGGTGCGGGACACCATACCTGACACAACAAATAAATGTGTGAGTCCTGGAACACATGGGTGGTTCAGAGTGTCCAGAATGCCTGAATGTCTGAGGCCTTTCATGGTGGATGGTTGAGGAGAGGCTCCCACTGTGTCTTGTGTGGATCTTTCTTATATACTATGATTCAGTGAACTTAGAGGAGGGGTCTAGACTGAACAGTGATGGTTCCTGCCCTTTTCTCTTACTCTGGTTTGTGATTGGGAATGGATGCTTTTGCTTTTAAAAGAAAACAGATTTACAAGGTAATATACTTATTACAAACACCCAAGTGTTGGATGTGATGGCACACCCTGTGACCCCATCCCTGGGGAGGCTAGGACAGAAGGATGAGTTCAAGGCCTGGCCTGGTGACATGGCTCAGTGGGTAAAAGTGCTTTTAGCCCAAGCCTGAGGACCTGAGTTGGATCCCAGAACCCACTGTGGAAGACAGAACCAAGTTCTGAAAAGTTGTTTTCCTCCTTCCCCACACATGCTGTGATGTATGCACATACATGGGTGTGCACATCCAACAACAACAATAATACAAATTTTAAAAATAATTTACTCCCGGCATGGACTGCGTAGTGAGTTCAAGGCTAGCTAGCCTGGGCTGTATAGTGAGACCTTGTCTCAAAAACAAAAAGATCCAAGTAATTCCAAAGTGTCTAGAGTGTAAATGAAGCTTTCTCTCTCATCCCTCCCATCCCTGTAGGTAGGTCTTTTAATTTTCCTAACTTCTCTTAATATGTCCTTTATGACCCCTTACAAAATGAATAAAACATGAAGCCACATGGTTGAGGTTACTGCCTTTAGGATCTGGCTATTTCCAACAGAATAACTGGACAGTAAGTTCTTGGTTTTCTCTGGCGTCTCATTTAATGTTCCAAAGGGGAAACTGCTAAGAACAGCCTGTCCCAGGGATATTCCCCCTTAAGTCCTTCAGTTTGTGGGTGGGTTCCAGAGAGGGGACAGGACACATTTGTGGCAGACAGCCTGAGCCCTGCTCCCCTGAGATTCCATGGGCAGCACTGAGTGTTTTCTACTAGTGTTTACCTGTTTTGATCCCTGGGACCCCATCTTGACAACATCCTGGGAAACTGGGGCTGGTGTGCATGGATGTTTGTGTGTGTGTGTGTGTGTGTGTGTGTGTGTGTGTGTGTGTGTGTTACTGAAGCTTGGGAAGTAGAGGGAATTGCCTAAACTCTTGTGCATAGGTCTGGGATCCAGGGCTTTCTCAGTTTGCGTTCAGTGTGTCCTGCATTAACTGAGGATTTTTGTGTGCCAGGGGTAGTGGAGCAGTCAGCCTGGCCTGGGCCTTGCCAGCACCCTGTGCAGAGTAAAACACCCTAGAAAGACCCTCATCACCTCTAGTAGAGGCCCAGATCCCAGGTCTGGACTTCTATGTAACTGGACACAGAGGAAGGAGGCCTGAGATTTCCTCTGGGGTCACTGACCCCTCACATTCTCACTTTCCCTCTGTCCATCACTCTTTTTTCTGTCTGGTTCTTTGTCCATTTGTCCAGTCTGTCCCTCACCACGTGCGGTTCCTGCCCCCCTCCCCTTGTTGTCACATTAGCATCTTTCTCCCCAGTCACATGCTCTTCTTCATTCCAATGTAGGCGTGCTGGTCACCATGACAACAGAGACAGGGCCCGATTCTGAGGTGAAGAAGGCTCAGGAGGAGACTCCACAGCAGCCTGAGGCTGCTGCAGCTGTGACCACCCCGGTGACCCCTGCAAGCCACAGCCACACAGAGACCAATTCCAATGAGAAGCATCTGCCCCCGCAGGACTCCAGGCCTGCTGAACAGGTAAGCACTAGGGCCTGGGACATCCCTCTTCCCACCCCACTAGTCTTCCCGGGCCTGTTCTTAGGTCTCTAGTATTTATTTTCTCATCTGGAGAAGAAGAGGCATTCAAATGTGTTCATGACTTGTTGCACTCTGATCTCTGGGCTGGGGCATGTTGTTCATTTTATATTTAATTTCCCCAGTCCCAAGAAGGAAGATATCAACTCTCCCGTTTTATGCTGAGAGGATCTGTGGCTAAGTGCAGTGAACCCCCAGTTACCCAAAGTCACATATAGAGCCAGAGGTGGAGATGAAACCCAGAATTGATTCCAGATACAGTCCTTTCAGTGTCAGTCTCCTGCCTTCTCACTCAAGCTTGGCAAACCCAGTGAGACCCTGAAAAATACAGGAGACTGAAGGACTCATGGAGACCTCCACTCATGCCTCCCTAACTCATAACACACACAGAGAGGTAAGGACTTGGCCACATTAGTGGAGGGAGCCAGCTGTTCCCTCCATTACGATCGCCACAGCTCCCAGACTTACTCTAGACCTAGTGACAGCTAAGATGGGAGAGACCAGACAGATGTCCTGACTCACTGTTCTAGAGAGAGCAAAAGGACAGCTTGGTGGTGACTTCAGTTCTCTGGGTTGCTCCTGTTCTCAGAGGCTGTCAACAGTAGCAGTAGCCTGCAGGAAGACACAGACCCCTCAGCTCATGTGAAAACATCAAATCTCTCTACCTGTATATACCACGATAGCCCCTGGTCACCCTGAGGGTCTTAGAAGGTGGCACTTATTTTAGAGGGCATCTTGGCCTCACCCATCCAGTCACTCCTGTTGCTTTAAGTTCGTTGACTTTTTTCCTTGGTTGGCTCCACAGAGCATAGATATGGAGGATAAAGACTATTGTGAGGCCGATGGCCTGTCGGAGAGGACCACGCCCAGCAAGGCCCAGAAGTCACCCCAGAAGATCACCAAGAAGTTCAAGAGTGCCATCTGCCGAGTCACTCTGCTTGATGCCTCTGAGTATGAGTGTGAGGTGGAGGTAGGGACCACCGAGTGCCATATGCCCCACCCCAGGCTGGCTGGCCTCAGTGCCAGGCTACCTCCTGTGTGTCCTGAGTCCATGCCAAATCAATTGCGATGTCCACAGGGATGGCTTGGCCTGGCACTCCCTAGTACAGATGGTGACACCGAGGTCCAGAAAGGGTCATTATACTATTGCAAACCAAATTAAGACTCAGCACAGACTGGCACCAGGAAAAGGTGTGGTTGTGCCTTGGTAAGAATGTAGCCATTTAAGGGCTGATATGCAGGGCCGACAGCAAAGGGATAGTCCCACTGTGATTCCCATGCTATCTCCTGCAATCCCTCTACCCCTGCCCGGCTCTGCCTCAAATCTTTTGAGGGCATCTTCTCTTTCTCACCCAAAAGCCTTAGGACTTTGGTTTTCTGCTTCTTCTTTCGATTTCTGTTAGGCAGAAGTCTCCAGCATGCTCCCAAGCAGGTCCATGGTATAGGAAGATCCTGGCAGGGCTTCTAAGAGAGACCTAGGAGTGGTGGACATTATAGACTTGGAGAGCAGGGCCAGTGTGCTGAGGTCCTGCGCATCCATCAGAGGCTTGTGGGTCCTCATTGTTTGTCCAGTGGAACCTGGATCAGCTCCCAGCCCCACTAGCGGCTCTAACAGCCTCACAGTAGCTCTTCTTTCTCCCTCAGAAGCACGGCCGGGGCCAAGTGCTGTTTGACCTGGTCTGTGAGCACCTCAACCTCCTGGAGAAGGACTACTTCGGTCTGACCTTCTGCGATGCTGACAGCCAGAAGGTACCTGAATGGGGACCTGGTGTGGTGGATGAGCAGGGAGGCTTCTATAGTCCCAACCACATCCTCCAGCTTCCCCTAGACCTTCAATAGGCATCCTCTGGTTCTACATCAGCAGCCCTAACCACTCCCAGGTCTCTGGCCCAGCTCCCTGACCAAGTCTTTTCTAAGTTCCTCCTAAGTGGGTAGTGGAGAGCTGTCAGGTAGTTGTGTGGGTTCCCAGGGGAACAGACCAGTTCCCAGCCAATGCCTTCTCCCCACCCCCTAGTTGGGGGCTGCCTGACTTTCCTTCTAACTATAGCTGCAATACCTGGTCACTGTGGCCATCTCAGGGCAATACCAGTCCTGATACCATGTCCAAAACCTTCTGGGAATCCAGGCCTCATTCCCCAGTTCCAAGTAAATTGATCCAGGCAAGAATGTTCCCATGAGAGTCTGTGGCTGGCGACTTCCAGATAGTCATCTCCTCCAGTCCTACTCTGCCCATTTCTCCATCTTCCTTCTAAAGGACACATCTTCGATTCTCTTCCAGAATTGGCTGGACCCCTCCAAGGAAATCAAGAAGCAGATCCGGAGTAAGTGTTTGCTTGTGGTTGGGGTGTGCGGATGGGTAGGCAGGGCCTGGTTCCAGTGTTCCCACTTGCTTTGGAGTGTGCTCCTGGACCTCTGTATTCCTTTGCCATGCATGGCAGGTCTTAGAGAAGGCAGGGTAGGAATGATGTTGACATTTTATAAGTAACAAGTCTGAAGCCAGAGGGCAGAAATGACAGGACAGAGCCACACAGTAAATTAGTGAAGAAGCTGTAAATGCATTCAGAAAATCAGCTCTGTAGAGTCATACAGGACAAGGGGACAAAACAGATGCCCTGAAAACGGCTAGACCAGCCCTGGGATGGTGTAGTAACTAACAACCCCTAATGCAGGTCCAGAGAGTGACAGCTACTTAATGCAAAGTCACAGAGCCAAGTAAGCACTGGCTGAGCCGGTCTTGAGTCCTGGCTTTCATCTTGTTCTCTTTTCAATGCCTGGGGAGGAAGCAGATGAGCAGGTTGGCAACCTGTCTTTTCTGGCCCAGAGAGAAGAAGCATGCTGGGAGGGGTGACAAATCTTTCAAATAGTGGAAGGAGGAGGTGGGTAGCCTCAGCAAATGGGCCTGCTATAGGTGGAGACTTGGGGCCTGGAGGCATCTCTGCTTGGTCTGGATATGCTTAGTCTCTTCAGGGTTTGACTCCCTGGTCCCCTGGCTGGGAAGCTGTAGCTAAGTATGTTGCCATGACAGCAGGCAGCTGGCTCACTCTACAGGAGGGGGCTGGAGGAGATTTTCCTGTAGGTTCCTGACAGTTGGAGACAAAGAGGCAGGCACATAGGCAAAGCATACTTCTGTCGGTCAGCAGGGTTTTAGGTATGAATTTTGGGTTGTCTTTTAGTAGTGCCAGCCCTGCTGGGAGGCCAGCCTTTCGTGCCTTGAAAGAATTGGAACAGATACAGGCAGCCAAGTGTGTAGAGTTTAATAAAGACCAGTAGCCTGGAAAAGAGAGGCATCCAGGCCCAATGACCAGGCCATAGGGCCATTTCCAGGGCAAGCCTGGAGGCCCTGCCCTCCTGCCTTGACACATGGTCAGTTGTTTCTGTGACGGCTCAAGCCATTGCCCTCACACCTTGTAGCCTTGATCCTTAGGAAGCGCCTCCTCTAGAGGACTGGGGAGTTGGCTTAGTAGTCAAGTGCCTCATGCCTAAGCAACAAGGGCCCACGTTCAGATTCTCAGCACCAAGGCAAAGCTAGTAGCGCAGCACACATTTGTAACCCAGGGGAAATCTAGGGGCTTGCTATTCAGCCAGTTTAGTCACATTGATAAGCTCCAAGTTCAATGAGAAGCTAGTCACAGAAAATTAGGTAAAAGTGGATGACCCAGCACTCATGCAAGGTAGGGAGCACTAACTGGACTCAGAGTGTAATAAAGAAAAACATGAGGACATGAGGGTGAGAAGAAGGCATGTTGTGGTATCTGGGGGAGTGGGGGTGACTGTGATGACAATACATTGTATATATGTATGAAATTGTCAAGAGTAAGTAGGACTGGGAGATTGCTCAGTGGTTAAAAGCACTTGCTGCTCTTGCAGAGGACCTGGGGTTGGTTCCCAGCAACCACCATCTGCAACTCCAGTTCCAGGGGGAATCTCATTCCCTCTTCTGGCTTCTGCAGGTACTGCATGCACATGGTGCACTTAATACCCTGGCAAAACTCTTAAATGTGTAAAATAAAAATAAATAAATCCTTAAAAATAATAAGATAAGAGAGCATTAGAGAAAGACACCCCACATTGACCTCTGGCTTCCCCAGTATGAGAACAAGGTGAACACACACACACAGACTCATGGACACACACGCACACACCCACACACCTCCTCTGTTAGAGTTCTGCCTCTGTCCCAGTCTCTGAAATCCACCCCCTTGTAGTCATTCCAGTCCTGTCCTTTATGACCCCAGGGTAGCACTTTTGCCTCCTTTCTGTCATTGGCCACCTGTTCTCACCCTTGATGGTGGCTTCATGAGCACTTGTGTCCTTGGCTTCTGAGATAGGTATCTCCTCCCTCAAACCTTGTTTCCTATCACCTAAAACACTTTGGGCAGTGAGTCTCTTCCTCTTCTTGGCAAGTGGGCTCACCCACCACTCCTGCCTCATGAGCTGAACGTGCCAGGAAAATGACCCACATTTAGATATCACAGGACACAGCAGCTGTTTTCTTCTGGACACAGTGCTTAAATATGAATTTTAGCTCAATTCTTTATGCATCTCATAACTGTTCCATGCCTCAGTTTCCTCAGTGGGTTCGTGGTAACACAGCTTCAGGATTGCTATGAGGATGAAATATGATATCATATGTGTACCACAGCAATCACTGCCCCAGTATGTTCAGTGTGCACTGGCTCTGAACGCTGTTTCCTGTCATTGCTGTTCTTCCTGGGACAGAGCCTGTGTCCCTGGAGGCCTTTTCTGAGGAGTCTTTGTGATTAAGAACCTGGACTCTGGGGTTGAGGGCCCAGAGTTTGGATAGCTGCTCTCTGTTACCAATTAGTTAATTGGTCCTTAAAATCTTTGTCTATGAAAAAGAAACTCAGGTAGGGAAGGTAGCTCCCTGGCACAGTACTTATCTGGCATGCTCTAGCCCTGGGTTTGATCCTGAGTCCTGAAAAATAAAAAAACAAAAAACAGAAGAACAACAAAATTAACCAACCAATAAAAACCTCACTCTCAGGGTGATTATGAAATTTAAGTTTCTCTGCTTGTGGTAGAGCTGGTGACCTTTGTTGCCTGGGCTCCATGTTCTCATCTGCTGATCATGTTTTACTAAAGCAATTTAGTGCATGCGTGTGGCGTGTGGGGTTACTTTGCTTTTCATCTTCTTTCCCATTGTTAGTTCACAGCTCTCTCAAGAAATGTATTGTGTGTGTGTGTGTGTGTGTGTCTGCACTCGAGTGTGTGTTTGTGTGTGCATATGTGACTGTAGGCATGTCTTAGCACACATATGGAGGTCGGAGGACATTCTCAGGAGTTTCTCCTTTCATTGTGGGTCCCAGGGATTGAACTCAGGTCATCAAACTTGTATGGCAGGCACTTTTCCCCTTTGAGCCACCTCACTGGCCTACTCACAAGTCTGTTATCCAGGGCTCAGTTTCCTTTGGCTAGTGCTTTTGGGGCAGCCACTAGGTTGACGAGGCCCCTCTGATCTCTCCTGCCTTTTCCTCTTAGGCAGCCCCTGGAATTTTGCCTTCACGGTCAAATTCTACCCTCCTGACCCGGCCCAGCTGACAGAAGACATCACAAGGTGAGGACTATGAAGATTGGGATAGACACGCTGACCCTCTGGAACTGTGAATAGGCTCGAGCATGCTGGCCCTGGGAGACAAAGGTTATATATGATGGGGTAGCAAATGCAGATGCATTTCCCAGCCAGACCATCTTAAGAAAGCAGACTATGAGGAAAACAGGACCCAAATAGAGAGGTCAGTAGGAGCTGACCTTAACCTTAGAGACGGTGTCAGAGGGTCCCTGGGATCCACTGTGCATTTGAAAGGCCAGATGTATCTAAAATGGATATATGGCTGGGAGCATGACTTGTTAGCCAAAGACTCTTGTGTGTAAGCCAGGCACCTTGAGTTAATCCCTGGAAGCCATGCAAAGATAGAAGGAGAAAAACAATTCCAAAGTTGTCCTCTGACTTGTACATACATGTCCTAGCATCATTATCTTCCAATGATGTACACCCCCCCCCTCTCTCTCTCTCACACACACACACACACACACATGCACAATCATACACAGACACAGTGTTAATAAAATTTTAGTAATTAAAATGGTTTCTAAGCCGGGCGGTGGTGGCGCACGCCTTTAATCCCAGCACTTGGGAGGCAGAGGCAGGCGGATCTTTGCGAGTTCAAGGCCAGCCTGGTCTACAAAGCGAGTCCAGGACAGCCAGAGCTGTTAAACAGAGAAACCCTGTCTCGAAAAACCAAAAAAAAAAAAAAAAAAATGGTTTCTGTCAAGCTCTGGAAAATCGCTGACCCGTGGGAACTGGGCCTGAAGGTTGAGTGAAGTTATATATTTTAGATATTTGTGTTTGGAAAACCACACATTTTAAATCTTGACAGTTAATATAAACTTTTTATAAACCTAATGGGACCCCTCCCTGGGTCAGGTGAACTGGTACAGGTGAAGTCTGATGTTCTGGGTGGAACACCAGTCTGTGTGTTTAGAAGGAGGGAAGAGAGGCATTGAGTGTAGGAGTTTGGCGTTCTCTGGCCAACTCAGGCATATGGAGGTGAGAGGAGGTGCAAGGCTGCTGGAGTGAACATGGACCACGCAGGTTCAAGTGACCTGAGAACTGGCAGTGGGGACAGAGCGTCTCAGGGTGGGAGCTTACCTGTGCTCCTCTTGCCTCTGAAAAGCAGACCAGGGCAAAGCCCTGTCTTTAAGTCCTGTCAGGGCCAAGGCCTCATTATATGAGATCCTGGTCTGGCACCCTTCACACGGTGGGCCTTACACTCCCAAAGTAAGATGTGGGCTTGGAGTTTTTCTCCAATGCCAGGGGCTGCTAAGCTGCCCTTGCTCTCTCCCTCTGGGCTTTCTCTTTTCTTTTTTTTTTTGGGGGGGGTACTGGGATTGGACGAGGAGTGTTGTGCTTGCTAGACAATCACTGTTTTTATTTAAAACATTTAATATTTATTTTATTTTAATATTACTTTATTAATATTTATGTGTCTGTGTAAGGGTATGCCATGTATGTAGGTGCCTATAGAGGCCAGAAGTGAGTGTAAGATCTCCTGGATCTAGCATTTCAGGCAGTTGTGAACCACCCTCTATGGGTTATAGGACAGAACCCAGGTCCTCTGGAGGAGCAGTATGTGTTCTTAACCACTGAGCCATCTTTCCAGCAGCACTTCTTAAGACATTTTGAGAGTCTGACTAAGCTTCCCGGGCTAGCTTTGAACTTCTGATCCTCCTGCCTCAGCTTCCTTAGTCTGAAGTTATAGGCCTGTATCACCAGGCCTAGATATCAGGTCCGATTTTAATGCCTGACAGCCATTGGCTAGACAATATACCAAGTTCAAGATGCTGCTTCTGGCCTTGTGAGAGATGACAGAAGTTTTTGGAATAGAGCAAGTCCCAGGCCTTGGCTTTATTAGCCCCACTCTTGAGTTCTGAGATCAGCTTGCGGCCAAGGTGACAGCAGCCATATCCTAATTCAAAGCTTTAGGCCAGCATAGCCACCAGAATGTGTCTTCTTTGTGCCAGACTCTGGCCATCGGGCTTCCAGGGACACCAGGAGGAAGGTTAGCCCTGTCCAGCACAGATGGCTCCAGAAGGTAGGGCTGTAGAGCAGCTGATCTAGTCTAAAATAGTGAGGCCCGAAATAAACTGGTCAAAATGACAAATTGATTGAGATGAAGGATTGGCCGGAGCCTTGGCAATGAGTTTTGAATTTTTAGACTCTTGAACAAAATGTCACAGGCCCATGCTGGATTCCTATGATGTGTGAGTGGCTGCAGATCCTGAGCTAGAGCTCACACTGAGATTGCACATGACCACTGCCACAGCTTTGGCTCTGACTTTGAAGTAATGTCACAGAGCACTGAAAATTCTACCACGTCAAAGTCACTTTGGAGGAAGAGACTTGGGAAGTTAGGGGAAAATTTGACAGCACATAGCAGGAAAGGGCAAGGAGATGTCCGTGGCTGAAGATGACGTGGCTCATGCCTTACTTCAGTGAACAGTGGCGGCATAAGTGGGCGCAGAATGGCTTAAATGGCAAAATCATCCAACGTGAATGTAAGCTGCAAAAAGCCACAGCCTGGTGGCTGGAAATGGTTCTTTAGACCAGTTTGGTTTTTAAACAGTTCACTTACGGCTGGAGGCAAAAGAAAGTTTAGGGAAAGGGCCAGCAAGATGGTTCAGAGGGTAAAGGATCTTGCCACCAAGCCTGAGTTCAATCCCTGGGACCCAAGTGCTGGAAGGAGAGAATCTACTCCCAAAATCGTCCTCTTACCTCTGCATGCTCTGTGACAAGCAAACACCTCCTTTCCCCCTTACACACACTCTCTCTCAAAATGAATCAGCATAGAAATAACTGTTTGGAAACTGTTGATAAGCAGGTCATCTGGGCTTTGGGATACTTAAGTACATGTGGACAGAGCTGACATGGAGAGCTCTCTTAAACTATGTCACTGGGATGTGGTGTTTGGTACTGTATGCATATTAAAACAGCCGTAGGCTAAAGCCATGTGCATTTCTTTGTTGATGGAGGAGAACTGTCTAGAGTGCCATGTAAATGACTGGTGGCCTCAGACAGGGGACTGAGAATGAAACACCACTAAAGTTCCTCTTTTTTTCCATCTGAGAATATATTAGCATGCACAGCAAGTTGATATCCACTGGGGGGGAGCAGCTCAGTCAATAGAGTGCTTGCCTGGCATGCTGGGACCCTGGGTTCCATCCCCAGCATTGCATAAGCCAGGTGTGGCGGTGTCTGCCTACCATCCCATCACTTGGGAGGCTGAGGCTGAGGCTGAGGCCAGGTTGAGTTATGCAGTAGTAACCTTTAAAAAAGATAACACAGAGAACATTAGATTTCTTTCATAATTAAAACTACGTAACAGCCAGACATAATGGTGCTTGCCTATAATCCCAGCTCTTACAAGGTTGAGGCAGGAGGATTCAGATTCAAAAACAGCCTGGGATATATAATGAGTTCTAGGGAAGCCCAAGCTACATAGTGAGACCCTCTCTCAAAACCAACTAATTGGGCTAGGGAGATGGTTCAGTGGGCAAAGTTCTTGCACACAAGTGTGTGGGACCGAGTTTGAATCCCCAGAACCCACATAAAAGGACAGATTAGTAATGTGTGTCTGTAATCCCAGTGTTTCTATGGGAAGATGAGAGGTAGACACAGGGGAAGTCTCAGAAGTTCCAGGACCAGCTATCTTGATGTACATAGCAGAGAACAACAAAAAGACTCTGCCTCAAACAAGGTGATAGGCAAGGATCAACAGTCAAGATGGCCCTCTGGGGCTGAAGCGATGGCTTAGTGGTTAAAAATGCTTATTGCTTTTATAGAGGACCCAGGTTCAATTCCCGGTACCCACATGGTGGCTCACAACCATTCATAACTCCAGTGTCTAGAGATCTGACACCCTCTTCAGACCTCCACAGGCACCAAGCACACACACGTGTACACAAAGGCAAAATGCTCATTCACATACAATAACATAAATAACTTTTAAAAATCGTTCTCTGAGCCTGGCAGTGGTGGCACATATCTTTAATCCCAGTACTCCAGAGTCAGAGGCAGGTGGATCTCAGAGTTTGAGCCCAGCCTGGTCTACAGAGTGAGTTCTAAGACAGCCAGGGCTGTTACACAGAGAAACCCTGTTTCCAAAACAAAACAAAACAAAAATTGTTTCTCTGACTTCCACGTGCACACTGTGGTATATGTGCACTTACACACACATCTTGCATACACATACATGCACACATACACAAAACAAACCAATCAACAAAGCAAATAAACAAAACTACAGGTCATTTTTTTCTTCCAAGGGCCAAACCAGTAGTAGTCCTCTTGAGCTTGGAAATGCATTATAAATCTCATAAATTAAAATAGAAAAAAAAATTCCTCAAATTCAGAAATGAACAAAAATGCTGGAAGTCACATGGCATGTCTCAAAACCTGCTCATAGGAGGCACCCACTCCTCATCCATGAAATGCCAGTGTCTATGGGTACCATGTTCCATTGGGCTGATTCTGTTTGATTCCAGTAGCCCAGCTGTCAAGGTCTGGACCACCCAGAGGGGTAGACCCATGCCCACCTCTTTCCCTGTCTCCAGGTACTACTTGTGCCTGCAACTGAGGGCAGACATCATCACGGGCCGCCTGCCCTGCTCCTTTGTCACGCATGCCCTGCTGGGCTCCTATGCCGTGCAGGCTGAGCTGGGTGACTATGATGCCGAGGAGCATGTGGGCAACTATGTCAGTGAGCTCCGCTTCGCCCCAAACCAGACCCGGGAGCTGGAGGAGAGGATCATGGAGCTGCACAAGACATACAGGTGAGCGAGTCTGGCCCTGCTGGCTGCAGCCCTTGCAGGTTGGTGGCCTAGGCCCCAGATGCCTGTCTGACATGTGCCACCTTGCCACTGCTCCTAACCCGAGGTGCCTGGGAACAGGTCATTTCCACGAGGTGGGAACAACTGGGACCGCGTGTGTTACTGTAAATGGCCTCTTGGACCTCAACTTCTTGAGTTCCTGTGTGCTTTAGTTCCCTGTCCTGAGCCTCCAGAGATCAGTTTTTTTGTGACTTGGTTATCTAATAATGGTGACAAGGGTCCTGATGCAGAGGTTTTGGAAAATACTCAAAAGTTTAAATGTAGATGCCAGCCTGACTGTGCCACTTTCTAACCCAGGGATATTGACAGGGCATCTCACTTCCCTGTGCTTCGGTGTGTTCATCTATTCAGCATGGTGCTGGTCAGCATGCCCCATGGAGCTATTAAGGAGGCCACACAGCAGATATTAAAGACATGCCACCTGGGGGCTGAGTGTTGCTATCCGTCATTTGTTGATCACATACTTTGTTGAGTTGTTGATTGCGTACTTGTTGAGTTGTTGATTGCATACTTAGTTCTGGAGTTAGAAGATAATTGGCCAGATGTGTGATTGTCGGCTAGTGGCTGAACCTCTGCAAGCCCCATTTTCACCTATAAATACACAGATTGAGATGATGAGCATTGATCAGCCGTTGGCATTTGGGACAGCAGAATTTGTCATGCAGGATCTTAAGCTTCCTTGGACTGCAGACATCGAATGCCCGTAACACGCTTAAGTAATTGCAACAATGAGAGCACAGTCCACCTTCATTTCTCAGTGCCTGCTCTGCAGACAATACTGCCTACCCCGGGATCAAAATGATCTGTAGGTTCCTTTTAAGCTGCAAGTGCTTTGTGCTGCAAGCTCAAAGTTGTTATGGGGACATTCTGAAGGGTACAGTACCATGCCTACAGGAATGACTCTGGTGATAGTATCTTATCCCTGTGCATGGAGGGAGAGGAGAGTTGGTTGGGTGGGTGGGCTGCATGGAGGGTTGGGTGCTGTGGGCTGCATCTGCGGAGGAAGATCATGCCCAGATGTGATGAGTTCATATATGGGGATGAGCCTGCCAGGTGTGCTGGATGCTGGGTCAAAGATGGCAAATAGATGCTCTCAGAGATTCCCACACCAATGTGGGTGGGTTCGAACTGACTGCGTGGAATGGTGCTGAGACATAGGATGAGGGTGCCCTGCCTGACATCTGCCATTCATGCCCATCCTAGATAGCAAGGTGCCTTGGGGATTTGTAAGAGTCATAGTAATTCATAGAAAGACAGATCAATATGAGCTTGATCAGGATCAGCAGCAGTCATCATAACTCTTTGAACTTAAAGCACATTGACATCTAGCATCCGTGAATCCCACACAGAAACTCTGAGGGGGACAGGGCAGAGGAAATGGAGGCCAGAGAATGTAAGAGAGAGATTTGCTTAGGAAACCCAACTCTGGAGCCACACTGCCTAGAGTTAAATCCGGGCATTGCTGTTACTTAATAGTGGTGTGCTCTTCAGCAAGCTGATGAAGCTCCCCTGTCCCTGGCTGCCTCATCTAAGAGCAATGCCTGCCTTACAGAGTGCATAGACTGAGTGGCTGCATATATATCAAGTGCCCCGAGCCGTGATGTTTGCTGCGAGTGTAACCTGTAGCCTGAGCTCCCTGGCAGCCAAAGCAAAGATGGAGCTTGATTCCTGACACAACTCTTAGGAAAGGAGTCTGAGTACCTGTTTCTTAAGGGATATTATATGGCATCTGACACTAGATTGACTTCTGAGGGTGGTGATTAGGAGCCCTTAGGTGATTCTAATGAACACCATCTTCATTGGTGGTCTCCCAGGCATGAGAAAAAGAATGTATAAACTTCATCCTTTATTTGGTAGAAACCGAGACTCCCAGTCTAGGCCTTACCTGCTCCCTGTACAAAACAGACCGGACCTGGGTGTTGCAGAAGATGGAGTTGATGAACTGAACTACAGGGCTGTCAGTCCTGTCCTGAGGGGAGAGGGGAGGGCCTCAGGCAGGGCTAAGCCACCTATCTTTCTGGAATGGCGGGTTCTGATGGTGTTACCTACAGCCAGTTGGACGCAGCCTGGACCTTCGCCATGGCCCACAACCATCACCTTCTTTCCTCAGGGGCATGACCCCGGGCGAGGCAGAGATCCACTTCCTGGAGAACGCCAAGAAGCTGTCCATGTATGGCGTTGACCTGCACCATGCTAAGGTACCCTGAGCTCCAGCAAGCCTTCACCTTAGGTGGTTCCTGGGGAATTATAGCCCCTCCAAAGCTGGTGTCTGGACTGCTTTGCCACCAACTTAGAGCCTCTGGGGTGCCATTTCTCAAAATTCATGACCTTTTTATTCTCTCAGACCTTTGTCACCTCCCAGTTGGACTCAGTTTCCTCACAAACCTGTTTGCACCACCACTGGATTGGGTGCATGTGAGTGATAGACTGAGGCCTTAGCTCGTTTTCGTCCCACTAGTGTGTGGTACATGGCCTGCCATAAATATGTTCCTAATGTTTGTTGAGTGAATGAATGATTGAGAGGGCAAGTGACTGAAGAAGTGAGTGGTGAAGATGACAGTGATGGTGAGAATGACTACATGACTGTGAGAGAGATTAGTCTCGGGACTGCAGCCTGACCCGGAGCCTGGCTGCAGAAGTCTCATTCCATGCTCTCTCTTTGTGCAGGACTCTGAGGGCATCGATATCATGCTAGGTGTCTGTGCCAACGGCCTGCTCATCTACCGGGACCGCCTGAGAATCAACCGTTTTGCCTGGCCCAAGATTCTCAAGATCTCCTACAAGAGGAGTAACTTCTACATCAAGATCCGGCCTGGGGAGGTGAGCCTGGCCCCAAACCCCCTCTTCGCTCATCCCCACACTCCAGGGTTGACTGGAACTAATAGAGTGGACCCCAGCAGGGGGCCTGGGTTTTTCCTACCCAGGAAACATGAACAAGGTTCTGGGGCCCACAGAAGATGGATCTCCCTCATCCCTGCCTCTCTTTGCAGACTTCACACCCTGGACATGTGACTTCATATTGTACATACCTGCACACATCTGACTACATATGTGTGCAGGTATGTACACACACACACACACACACACACACACACACACACACACACACACATGTGCTTAGGTGCTGTGGTGCACATGTTGTGGCCAGAGGTAAAGTCATGTGGACATTTTGCTGTAGTCAATTTTCTCATTCCATCATATTGGTATATTGGTCCTGGGAATCGAACTCAGCAGAGTGGCAAGTACCTTTTTCCTGAGCCATCTTGCCAGCCCTGGACATATGCTTTCAAGCAACATGTGTGCATGTGAACATGTATGCTTACACATATACTTTATGAGCAAAAAAAAAAAGAATGATAACGACATGGACTTAGGCTATATAGAAAAGTCAAAACATATCTGTCTGCACAAATTTTTTGCACACCAAGACACACACAGACATGTAGTGACACACAGTATGTACACAGAGGCATGCACCCACACCTCTTACCCTTCAGCTGCACAATCTCATTGAAAGCCCTTTTGATTCTACTGCTAGACTAATCATGACCAACATGACGCTCCTCCCTTCTGTGCCAGCCACAGCAGCCACTGCCTGTCACCTGTATTTCTACTTAGTCCCTTTTATTGATCTCCCTGTCTCCCTTAAATCAGATCCTGCCAACCACTGCCATCCCCCCCAACACCAGCCTGCTGCCACTATAACAAAATACCTGATATAATCTGTTAAAGAGAAGAAAGGTTTGCTTTGGCTCACAGTTTGGGAGATTTAGTCTGTGTCTGATTAGCCCATGACTTTGGGTTCATGGAGAAGCAGCACATTGTGCCTGACAGCATGAAGGGGTAGAGTGGCCATGCTGTGGTCAAGGATCAAAGTAGATAAGGAATACAAAGACACCAGCGTGTGAAGGCACACCCAGTGTCCTAAAAACTCCTAACAGGCCCCACTCTTCCATCACCTTCCAAATGTACCACACTGGGGACTGAGTGTTTAACACCTTCACCTTTGGGGACATTGAAGATCCTGGTTATAACACAACCCTGGCCTTCCAGGGTCAGCACAAAGCTCATATGTCTGGAGGCTAGTCCTTTCTCTGACAGTTTACCCCAAGCCTGCCCAGAAGGGCCTTTATTCTTCTCAGGGCTCTTACCCATATGTGCATTGATCTTATTTATTTTGTTCTGTGTGTGTGTGTGTTCTGTACATGAGTGTGTCTATGAGTGTGTACATGAGTTGAATGGTATGTACATGGAGTGTATATGTGTAGCATGTACATGAGTGAGTGTGTGGTGTGTACATGAGAATGTATGAGTGTTCATGAGTGTATGTATGTGTGGTTGTACATGAGTGTGTGTATGAGTGTGTGGGGGGTGTTGTGTATGTGTGGTTATTCATGAGTGTATGTGTTTGTGGTATGTACCTGAGTGTGTGTATGGTTGTACATGAGTGTATGTGTGTGTGATTGTACATGAGTGTGTGTGTGTATGGCATGTGATGTATACATGAATTTGTGTGATTGTACATAAGTGTGTGTATGTGTGTGTGTGTGTGTGTGTGTGTGTGTGTGTGTGTGTGTATGGTGTACATGAGTGTGTGTGCAGGTGGAGGCGCAAGGCTCATGTTGGGAATCATGTCTCATCCTCAGCTATTCCTCCACCTTATTCAGTGAGGCAGTCTCTCCATCAAAGCCAGAGCTCACTTAGTCTAGCTAGCCAGGTAACTCCGGGAGCTCCCACCCCCATCTTCCCTTTCTGGGGCTGCAATTGCAGGAGGCCTGCCATACCCACCCGCTTTTCATGTAAGTTCTGGGGACTTGAACTCAGGTCCTCATGCTGTAAGGCAAACATTTCACCATGAAGCCCCACAGCCCTATTTAATTATTTTGAGACTTCCTACTGCCTAGAAACTTCTGTGTTGATCCCTCTGGTGTGTCCAGTGTTCAGCACTGGGCCTGTCTTAGAGAAGGATTCAGTTAATCCTGTTTACACACATGAACAGGCAGATGTTACACCTGCCTGAGGAGAAAGTGACTAGGTGGGCTGATGGCCCGGGCTCTACTTCTAACCCATCTTTCTTGGCTCCCCAGTATGAGCAGTTTGAGAGCACCATTGGCTTCAAGCTTCCTAACCACCGCTCAGCCAAGCGGCTGTGGAAGGTCTGCATCGAGCACCACACATTCTTCCGGTGAGTGGCCCCTGGGTGGAATGAGAGGGAAAAGAGGCCGTGAGGGTTCAGGGGAGCAAGAAGAGGAGTTAGCATAGAAGCAAGCCCCACCTTTCCCTGAGTCTCCCCTTTCGGGACCGTGAAGTATTGTGGTTGGTGGGACATTGGAATGAAAAGCCTGCTGTGGTGTGTCCTTGGGCCTGACAAAGCAGGTCTGATCTCCACTCCTCATCTCCATAACTCTGTTTTAGGCTGGTGTCCCCAGAGCCCCCGCCCAAGGGCTTTCTGGTGATGGGCTCTAAGTTCCGGTACAGTGGGAGGACCCAGGCACAGACCCGGCAAGCCAGTGCTCTCATCGACCGGCCTGCACCCTTTTTTGAGCGTTCCTCCAGCAAACGATACACCATGTCCCGCAGCCTTGATGGAGGTATGGCCCAGACTGAAGCTGGTCCTCAGGGGTGTGGTCCTCAATGGAGATAAGGGGAGTGAACAGGGCGGGTTCTACAGAACAAACTGTGGTAGTTGTGGTGGACATTCCCAAGGTCATTTGCAGCAGACATGGTGATCCACAAGCACCACAGCTGGGTCAGCTCTGTCCCACCGGGATGTAACACATACTCTCAGGACGTCTTTGGGTTATGACCCTGTGGGGTCCCAGGTTCTGCCATCTGATTTCTGGGTCTCTGCCCAAGAAGCTCTGTAGTGTACAGGTTGAACATCACGTGGTTTACATGGAGGAAAGAGGATCTGGTCTGGCCCTGGGCCCCTTTCTACACACCCCATTCCTAAGGCAGAGCTAAATGGAACTTAGATTGGGGATGGGTGTGGTGGCAACAGAGGTTAGCCCAGAGCTGGGAGAACAGAAGCCTGGACTCTAGTCCTGAAGGCTGTGCTTCTTGTTTTGACATCCCAAAAGGACACTGATGGTACCCTCCCCTCTTGAAGCCTCAACTTATCCTCTGTCAAATGGAGGCAGAAATTCCAAGGCTAGCCCCTAACACAGAGCAATGCAAATCAAGCAGGAGTTGCACTTTGCCGAGGGATATAGCCCTGAAATTTCATTGTGACAGAGGGAGATTAGCATCACTTTGTAATGGAGGCTGACCCCAAGGATAATATATGTGCCTGGTTGTCTGCACGAAGTTTTTTTTTTTTCCAGCCTTTTTCCTACTAAGACTCAGTCTGCAACATTTTGGGTTGTACCCAAGGCTTGGTGCAGTCTCTAAGCCCACCCTTCTTCTATTCAGAAAAGTATTTTAGAATTGTGGCAAGACAGATGGACATTAAGGAATCCCTTTGAATTCTTGTTAATTTATAGAGAAGGTAAACCATTTGTAAGCTTCTCATGTCACGAGTAAAAGCTAATTTCTCGGTATTGTTAGATAATGGTATATCAGGAATTTCCCAATACCATGACCCAAACAGTAATGTTTGCTTGACCAGCACCAACGGAAGACACTCACTCAGCTCCTAAGTACTTCTGTACGTTAGTTTATTTGGTCCTCACCTCATCTTTGTGGCATAAACAGTACTTACTGACAAGGAAACTGAAGCCCAGAGTGATTGTGTGACTTATCCACCATCACAGAACCTGGAAGGGTTGGATCTGAGATGCAAACCCAGACTCCAGCACTATAGAAATTAGGAAGGAGCACAAGGCTGGGAAGCAGCTTTCGTGACTCTCAAGCCGCAGACCAGAGTGAGTGGTGGGTTGCAATGGGGAGGAGTTTTCTCAGTTGCTGGTGTGACTAGGCAGTGGCTTTCTGGCTGTGCATGGGGAGATGCCTCATACAGTCACTCTGCCACCTCTGCCCACTTTAGCAGAGTTCTCCCGCCCCGCCTCAGTCAGTGAGAACCATGATGCAGGGCCTGATGGGGACAAGCAGGAAGATGATGCTGAGTCAGGGGGACGTCGATCAGAGGCCGAAGAAGGAGAGGTCAGGACACCCACCAAGATCAAGGAGCTGAAGGTAGGAGCCTACTGTGCTCTTTTCCCGAGGGGACCAGTAGGGTGTCCTCAGGCCTAGACTTAGCTTTGGCCTTCACATGTCCTAATTGTATCCAAGCACCCTTGCTATGGGACACACCATGGACAGGACCTGGGCCTTGTGCTGCCCTCCACACCTGGACATGCAGAGTAGGGTTGGGGGTGAAGGTGGGTGTGCTGCCCCTTTTTTTCCCAGGTTCCCTGAGTCACATGGGTTCTTACCTCCTAGGAGACCCAGACACCCTGTTACTTAACTCCTTGTCTCCCCTTGAACTTTCCTCTGTCTCTGTCTCCTCTCCTCCCCTGAGCAAGACCAAGTCACCCAAAGCCTCAGTGTGGAGTATAGATATGTCCTTTCCCACAGCCCACCCTCACTCTGTGGGCATACATACCCCTAGTGTATATATGTACATGCTCCTGTGGGCACACACAGCCCAGCCTCACTCTGGGGCATACACACCCCTAGTGTATATATATATCCATGCTCCTGTGGGCACACACAGCCCAGCCTCACTCTGTGGGCATACACACCCCTAGTGTATATATGTACATGCCCCTGCAGGCACACACAGCCTAGCCTCACTCTGGGGCATATACACCCCTAGTGCATATATGTACTTGCTTCTGCAGGCACACACGGCCCACCCTCACTTTCAGACCTCCACACCCCAGCCTTAGACTCATGCACAGATGTGATGATAGTGTGTTTGCATGTATAGGTTTGGCCACACACAGGCCAGGTGTGGCTTCCTTGGCATTAATGAACAATCCTTTCCTGTCATGTAGTTCTGTCATGTGAACACTGGCCCCCCTAGATACACCCTCACTGCTGCAAGCAGCAGGAAACCCCAAACACACACACACACACACACACACACACACACACACACACACACACACACACACACACAC
>CAJQZJ010027415.1:3363169-3400629 GCA_907164525.1 Lophiomys imhausi | reverse complement strand
CACACACACACACACACACACACACACACACACACACACACACACACCTGTGAGTGTGGCTCTACCCACTTGGCCTCTAGTCCCCTGGCCCTTCTTTGCCTTCCTGGGATAGCTACCTGCTTCCTGCCCCATACCTTCCTCTGACTGCCTCATTAACTTTTGGGCAGCCTAGCAGCTTTCCTGACCTGTACTGCATGGTGGGGCTGGGTGTGATTGCACAGGGCTACCTTGCTGGATCAGGCTGCTTGTGATGTCTCTAATCTGTTTGTCCTACTGACCCTGCTGGTTCCTTTCCCTCCTGCCTTATCCCACCAGCCGGAGCAGGAAACCACGCCAAGACACAAGCAGGAGGTACTGCATGGACCCGTCCCTCCCTAGCTAGCCATTCAGATCCCAGTTCATTTGTCACCATTTCGTTCTGTCACTGGCTCATGTTCCTGGCACCCCTTACCTTCAGCTTCATGGCTGCCTGTCTTCCACACCCTCTTCCATTGTCTTCCTTTCTGGTCATGCCCTCCCCATTAAGCTCATGTCTTCAGTTCCCTGGTGAGATTCTAGTACCATCCGTATGTCCTACCTGCCACCCAATGTCACTCTTTGCTGGGCCTGGTAATCCATGCTTGCCTCCCCCACCCCCACCTCACTTGCCTCCATCAGCTCTTCCAGTTCTGTGTTCCGTTCAGCTCCTCCTTCCCCTCTGAACCTCCCCTCCTTAGCTTATTTGCTCCCTACTGGAGCTGTTTTGATACACCTCCATCTCATCTGGGGTCTTTGTATCTCTTGACAACCAGATGTGAGGGTGGGGCCTGGGTGGGGAAGGAGGAGCCCTCAGAACAGATCTGCCTCTGCCCAGGCTCCAGTCCCATCTCTCTCCTAAGTAGGCTGCTGATGCCTCCCTGGAAACCTCCTCTGCTCTCCTGTCATCTTCCCATTCTCTGCTTCCATCAACTTCTGCCTCCCACCCCCACTTCTTCCCTCTCACAGCATCCATATTTCTCTGGGCCCTTCAGAACAAGAGAGGAGGTTTGTTCTTGGGCTTCTGAGAGCAGGCCATAGTCAGGGCCCAACTGTGGGCTTCAGGCCAGTTCAGCTACTGTCTTTGGGTCTGAGAAAGGTTCCTCAGGCCCTGATCTCCGTGAGCAGGGGATGCAAAGAACCAGTGCATGCTAGACCTGCCTTATTCTTGTGTCAGGCCTTTCCACACACCCCTTGGTTTCTCCAAGGCCTTTATGCTCTAGGGATCCCAGGATCCAACTACTCTCTAGCTTTTGGGAGCACAGCTCACTCACAGGGCCAGCAGGCCCATTTGGGATCATCTCGGGTTAAGACCCACTCACCATTGAGGCCTGTTCTTACCCTCTGTGCAAAGTCCACTGACCTGGACATCTTAGATAGATACTGACTGTGGTCAGCTTATCTTGGAAAGGAGGCCTGAGGTCCATGCAGGTGCCTGGGAAGAAAGCAGAAGCCTCAGTGGGATTAGCTTTCTTCCTGAGAAAGTTTGAGATGCCTGAGATGAGTCTAGCAGAAGATTCTAGCCTTATCCAAGGGCAAGCTTATCTTCCAGGTGGTTCCCCTCAAATAGCCTTGCAGATAGCCTTTGGGGTGCCAGCCCACTCTCTCTGTCCCAGAGGCAGGCAGATGACAGGCACTGCAGCTCTCTGTGGCTCATCCTCACTGGGCCCAAACAGACTGTTCCATCTGTAACACTGGCATGGACTCACATGTCATTGATTAAAGAGGGACACACCTAGGGCTCCATCTCTACCTGACTCGTTCTTGTGCCAGGCCTTGAAGCTCATCTGTCTTCGTCCTAGTCTCAGATTTCTCACCCCCACACCAACTTCACTTCCACCCCAGCCTCCTGGTCTCTGACTCTTTTACCCTTAGAGAGTCAGTACTCAAGAGGCATCTGGAAGGTCCTGGGTGATAGAGAAGGCAGTGACCTATGGCAGAGAAGGCTCCTGAGTAGTTTTTCCCTAGTCCTTCCTGAGTAAGGGAATAGGGCCAATTTTTTTTTGAATGAGCCAGGTTAGGCATTTCTCTACCCCAGGCCTCCATGAGGCCTAAGAAGACAGATGGGGGTTTAGAAGAACCTAGACTGAGCATACTATTAAGTGCAGTGGTCTGAGTGTTGACCAGAGTAGAAATCAGGATTCAAGGGTGTTCTGGGAAGTCATCCAGGGAGCCAATGCAGCTCAGCGAACAGACCAGGGACTTCTAACCCTGATACATGCTTCCTGCTGTGCCTGGATCATCCATCAACAGGGAAGTCATATGTGTGCCTGACTCCATATGAGCTCACCCAGACTTTAGGGTTGGATGGAGTTGAATGTCCTGGAGTAAGGGAGGCAAGGGAGAAGAGGGGGTGACACCACTAGACTGTCTTCTTTGTCATCCAGATGTCCCATGATCCCAGTCAGTACACCTCTTGGAATTCATTGCTCTTGCTTCCTTGGCTCCTTGGGCTGTTTTGAGGGAGACAGGGTTGGGATGAGTAGCAGAGGGTGGTGATGCCACCTGGGTCTTCTTTGCCTTCTCAGAGCAGTGTAAACTCTCTGCCCTCTCCTCCCATGCCTAGTTCTTGGATAAGCCAGAAGATGTCCTGCTGAAGCACCAGGCCAGCATCAATGAGCTCAAGAGGACCCTGAAGGAGCCCAACAGCAAACTGATCCACAGGGATCGAGACTGGGAGCGGGAGCGCAGGCTGCCTTCGTCGCCCGCCTCCCCCTCCCCCAAGGGCACCCCCGAGAAAGCCAGTGAGGTAGGTATAATGCTGAAGCCCTTGAAGCCCTTGGGTAAAGAGGCACAGGGTAGGGGTGTGGGAGTTAAGTATATATTTACATTATATATAATATAAACAAATATGTGTCTGTCCCCTTGCTGCCTGGGGTTGGTGGGATGGGGAGGCATGTTAGGCTGAGAGAATCAAATTCACTAACTGCTGGGCCCTAGGGACCATCTTAAAACATAAAAAACTCCAAAAACTCCTGGTAGCTTAGTGTATTCCCCTTCAGTCAAGCAAAGAAAAATGGGGAAAGGGTGCTTGTTAGAAACACAGGTCCCGTGACCCCATGTGGAACCCACTGAACCAGCTGTTTCTCAGGAGAGTTCCAGGGACTTTTCCTTTTAAACAAGCAACCCAGGCAAGTCTCTTTTGTACTCAACTTTAAGAATCCTTGAAGCCCTACCCAGGAGCCAGACCCTTTGGGGCTTATGTGAAAGTACAGGGAGAACATGGTCCCTCTTAGAAGGATTCTCAGA
The DNA here is from genome assembly GCA_907164525.1 of Lophiomys imhausi. Classification (NCBI taxonomy): domain Eukaryota; kingdom Metazoa; phylum Chordata; class Mammalia; order Rodentia; family Muridae; genus Lophiomys; species Lophiomys imhausi. The sequence continues at coordinate 3,397,365 of CAJQZJ010027415.1, read as the reverse complement.
GTTCACCAAAGTGGTAAGTCCACTGTACAAACCCGACTGCTCCTGAGGCTTTTCCAAAAGGACCCCATGTGTTCTGCCTTCCAGGGTGGAAATCATGAAGGTATTTTCTCGGTTGAAAAAGATGAAGATAGGATTTGCGGAAATCCCATATTTATATACCCAAGCTATTATATTTAGCACTTGCTGAATCTTGGCAGGATTTACCCCAGTTTCAATGTAGATATCTTCTTTCTCGAGCTGCCACTCATTGGTCACCAGATTGTGGTCTAGACTCAGGTTCCTGGTTCCATTACCTGTCTGTCAGAGGACTCTGAGCTTGTTACGTAATCTCTCTGAGGCCCTGTCCGGTGGAGATGTTTATAGGGGAGTTTTAAGAGTAAGATGAGACAATGCCAGGAGAGGGACCACATGGCCACCATGCTGTCTGATTTTGAAAACTTGGTGTTCTTTATGGAGTCCCAGGACACTGTCTTGCAGAACTCCAAATCAAAGCTAGAAGGGCCCTGGGAACCCTCTGTGCTCAAGGGCCACCCTTTACTGAGACCCAGAAAGACAAAGGATGGCTCAGCACGCTAGCTGGGTTTGTTGTGTCCCACATCACTGTGCTTGTCATCAGTTCCCAGATGACTTGAGGCAGGGTCATGTGCAGAGCAGGTACAGAGTCAACTGTGTACCTGCTTTCTCTCTAGTGCTTCAAAAACCGGTGATGCAGCCGTGAGTTAATTCATAGAGCGTTCGGTTGAATTGGTACTCGCCATGGTCTGAGCCTGCAGATAGCAGAGGGATTGTCTTGTCAGACATACAACTGACACAGCTGGGATTCCATAGCCGCCAGCATTACACAATCAGGGATGCTTTGGGGGCCTTGAAGGCTGGTACTGTTGAGGGAAGGCAAATCTCCATGCCTAACTAGCAGAGGTAACAAACTTAAACATTATGACACAATGTTGTCATCTACACATGTATCGACTGGCATTTGTAGTTACCCAGGATGTGCACGGGCCCCCAGGCTGTAAGTTGGACAAGCTTCTCCTTTGAGGGCTTCTATGGTCTCAGCACAACCAAGACTCAGACTGGACCATGGGTGTGTGATGTAGTGAGCTGGTACAGAGCACTCTCCTCTTGATGTTCATTCCCTAGGGAAAGGACTTGGCCAGAGTGACTTGTAACAGTCCTGAGATGGGCCAGGTCTTGGCCTGGGGGCAACTGAAATGTGATACAGAAGCTGCCCAAAGGGTGAGCCGAAGGAAGGATGGGTAGATGAATGCTGGCAAACTAGGACTGGAGTTGGGGTGTGCCTCACCTGCTGGTGACAACTGGAACTGCTGGCAGAGGGACCTCCTTAAAGATGGAGGCCTTTCCAGCCACCATCTCCTTAGCCCTGAAGACTGCAGTCGCCACTCCTGGGAAGCACATGAGCCCCCTTGGAGTTATTGGCCATTTAGAACTGACATTTAGGTCCCTTGGCATTTATGGGTTATTGAAGATTTGCAAAATGGGGAGGAGCCATAGACAAGGACATGACTCTGTCCTCTGTGAGCCTCATTGTAAAGTCATCTTAAAGGGGACCAGCATTTCATTCCATTGGGAGGTCATTGACTAGACTAACTGAAACAATGAAGATGGATGCATATTGTCCCCTAGGAAGTGTTGATAGTTATGGGACCACTGCTGAAGATGACCAGAATCCCTGGTCCAATATGACTCTGTGGAGGACCCTGCAAGGGCATATCACCCAGAATTCCCAGAGCCATCTTAAAGTTTTAAGCCCCACCCAAGCCAAGGGGAAAGCAACAGGAACTTGAGTCATTCCCATTAGGTAATCCCAGGTTTTAGTTTGAGAGACAATTGTGTGTTGGGTGGTAGTGGGGGTGTATGTACGTGTTTGTGCAGGTATGTGAGTATGTGCATTACTGAACACACACGTGTGTGTACACTTGTACATGTGTAGACACATACGTCTGTGTAGGCATATACAAGTGTACATGTGGAAGATAGAGGTTGACACTGAGTGTCTTCCTCTGTCACTCTTTAGCGTTTGAGACAAGCCTCCTACTGAACTTGAAGTTCACTGTTGGGCTAGTCTGGCGGTCCAGTGAGCTCCAGGAGTCCGCCTGTTCCCACCTCCCCAGGGATCCACCTGTACCCACCTCCCCAGAGCTGGGACTACAGAAGTACACTATAACACCTGGCCTTTTTCATGAGTGCTGGGGTTCTGAACCCAATCCTCATGCCTGTTCAAGCATTTACTAATTATGGCATCTCTTCAGCTTCTCAATGACAACTCCAAAAAAGATATGACTATGACCCATAGTCTAAGCCCATGACACCTCAGACAGGCTTGAAGAAAGAGTCTAAATGGTAGGATTCTAAACTCCCTTGGAGTGTTAGTGGGTATGAGGGACTGGCCAGAAGCCACAAGACTGCCTTGCAGCTGACCACAGCTGTCCCTCTCTGTCCCCCCCCCCGCCCCACCCAGAGTGGCTCCTTCCCAACTGAATCTGTGAACTAACTTAGTAATGTGGGGTTTACAAAGCTGGACTATTTACAGACTATGTGTCTCTCCTGCTCTCTCTCTCTCTCTCCTTATGTTTATCCTTTCCTTTCTCCCTTTCCTCTGGCCCTGGGCCTCCCTTGCAGGCCCAGAGGACCCAGGACACTTCTCAGCAGGACTTGGTACCTGGAACAGCAGCAGGCTTGGAAGTGTTCACTCAGAAAAGCCTCGAAGCATCTCCTGAGGTTACTGTCTTCACTTTCCCACACCCCTTCCTCCTGGGCCTCCAGCCCATCCCTGTCCACCCTCCAGGATCTTAAGAAAGCCCTTTCCATAGGGGAAATTGGCCAGACTCTGCCATGAAGAGGAGAGGAGAAGTGGCCCATGTTGCCCCATGTTGTAAATGACATGTGTCCCCATCCCAGGGATCCATGAAGGGCCAGCCCCCTCCCTCATCTGTTATTTACCAGGAAGGACAGGATTGCAGCTATGCCCAGAAGACAGAACAATTGGTTGCCTCTAGCTCCAAAGAAGGCAAAGACATGATCCTCTCTGGAGGCAGGCTCCGACCTTAAGTTTGGGATTAGGTGTCTTGGCCCTTGACTATGTCCTGCTCTGAGATCTTGACTCTGTTTAGAAGCCTGACTGTAGTCTATGGGTTAGGGCATGGTATTACATCTTTCCTGCTTCCAGCTATCTAAACTCATTTGGGGCATTGGTCTGAGTCTCCAGGAAGGCAAAAGTAGATGTCTTCCTTTCAAAAGCATCCTTCGGTTTTAAGGAGGCAACCCTTCTGAGCAAGGGAACATTGTTTCTGGGTCCAGAGGAACATCAGGTCAAGGGTTCTTGGGGCTTCCCATGGCTCTGTGTGGATGCTGGGTATGGAATCCCTGCATCCTTCCTCTCTGCTGAGATTTCATGGTCTGTTGGGGTTGGGAGTCAACTGATAGGAAATATCTTTCATCTGGCCTCTGTGCCCCGTCTGTTGGTGTGGCATGTGAGGATGTAGACCTTTTTCTCTGTACCTGTGTGAGTATGTTGTGAATATAGGAAGGACATGAGCAAGCTCCAAACAAGAGATAATACAAATTCTCCTTGAAGTCTTCCTCCATGTAAAAACAAAAACAAATCTGTCAGTGTTCTCTCCTGAGGAGTGAAGCAGGAGTCAGCAGCATCCTAATGTTAGGGACATGGAGATGCCCTGGTGTCTGGAGATGCTCTTAGAAACAAGGACAGTGCTTGTGTGGGGAGTGAGCCAAGTTTGCACCTTGAACCAGTGACCTGCCACATCGCCCTTACTTTTTGTCTGCAGTAAACGGGATTGTTCATTCTTTCCTATTCCCTTCCCCTCTCCCCCCTCCATTTTAGCTCTCCTTTCACAAGGTCTTTCCATGTTGTCCTAGCTGGACTCAAATTTGTGATCCTCCTGCTTTGGCCTCCCAAGTGCTAGGCATGAAGTTTTTGACTGAAGTCTGCTCTTCTGATCAGGGCTTCCTCTTGCCACCTGGTGGCCGTGAACCTGCTCTGCAGCCTCCCTGAGGTCACTCAGCATGAACCCCTCCCCCCTGTACTTCTTCCAGGATGTGGGTTCTAGAGAGTCCCCTTCCTGGACCCCCTCTGGCCCCAAATGTAATTGAGAGTTCCAGGTGGGGTCTGAACAGCCAGGAGCCAGCGGAGCCGCCTTCTGGAGTTTCTTCTTGTCTGACATGGCACAGAGCTGTCCCCTTCTTCCACTCCTGTGACTGGAGATGGCAGGAGACATTCTAAGCAAGGCACTGGACAGCCAGGGACTCCGGGAGAGTATGAGCAGTGGCCAATCTGTGGATACCCTAATGTTGTCCCATCTTGTGACTCGGGCCAGTTGTGGCTTTAACAGTGCACCAATGCCAGCCAAGTTGTTCTTCTCTTTCTTTCCTATAAATCATGCCCACCCCCCACACTGTCCTTAACTTGCTTTTCAACAGCAGAGCCCTTGCTTCCTCCCTCATCACTTCTGTGTGATCTTATGCAGATTCCATCATTGGGAGCCTTGGTTGCCCCTCTGAAACAAGGTTGCCAGTTGGAGTAAATGTAATTACGTAGATGAGGGGCTGGCACTGCCTGGCATCTAATAACTAAACATTACCATGTGTTTCCCTTCTCTGCCTCTAGAACCTTTCTGGTCTGTGCCAGCTTTCCCCCCACACACTATTGCTCATCTAGACTATTTGCTGGTTGGAACTGAAGTGAGACTATTCCAGAAGGGGCCTTTTTAGCCAACTTTGACCAACATTGACCATCATAGGTTGATAATGTTAGAAGCTGAAATGGAAGCAGCTGACAGAACTAGCTTCCCAAGGAGATGAGAAAGGTCCTTACCTGTGCAGGCTGCCAGAACACATTGTCCCTCTGAAGTTTTAGGTATAGACACCTGAAGCAGCATCTTGGGAAGCTATACCAGACTGTGTCTGGGCCTCCCTTCCTTTGATCTTTTTTCTATTGGTGAGATTCTCTTAATGAGGCCAGAGTCTCTGACCTAAGAAAAGGGGTTTGCAGGGTTCCCTTCTTCCTTCCAGCTGCTTCAGATCTTTGGGCTTGGCAGACTCATCACCAAGTCATAGCCCAAAAAGGAGCCCTGTTTCAGGCACACCTCATCATGGAAGCAGTCTTGGGAGGGTGGGAAGATTAAACTTCAAAGAACTGAGAATCAGGTCTTGGGTTCTAGGTTCCGTGACTAGGTGGTTGAGTTGCGTTCCTTCCCTAGGCCTAGAATTGGAGGTTGATTTCTACATCTGCACCTCGAAGACTGAGTGAAGACCATGACTTTGAAGGAGGGAGGGATCTTCAGGCTGTGGGACAATGCAGGTCTGCAACTTCCCTCAGCTGCTCAGTGTTTGCATTCTGCATTTATCAGATGGACTTTTGATGAGATTTTGTGGGGAGAAAGTAGTCTGTGATCCCAAGAATAAAATCACAATGGTCGTAAGGCTTTGGTGGTGATTCATTACCTCTGAGCTGGTGGGAATGGATAGAGGACTGGTCTGTGACATTTGACAGTGTCACACTCTGTCCCTTTGGCTCTCCGATGCTTCTCTCTGTGGTCTTTTTCTTCTGTGGTGTGATCTGGTCAGTTCCTTTCTACTTTCCACGGGTTTTTGTTAGAATTCTCCAAGGGTTAAAATCGTTTCTTTCAGGCTGAACCCCAGAATGTTCAAACTGTTTAAGCCATTGCTCCAACTGGTGCCTTCTCTAGACCTCTGCAGGGAGATGATACTGGATGTCTTTGGAGGTCTTTTGACTCAATATCCAGAGATTCCCTGTGGTGTAAGTGCCTGGAAGTATTCAGTTACACAAGGAAGAGGCCTGGCCCATGTGGATCTCCCTTTCCCATTGCTCCTGGGGAGGTCACAAGACCCCATCCCACTTTATCAGCTTGGGAACAGTGGTTGAAGAGAGTCTTAACGGGAAAAAGAACCTTGACAATGATGGTGGGCTTTGTCACCATTTCCATCCCTGGCCAGTTCTGAGGACACATAGTCCCAGGGAAACCCTTTCATGGTAGATTGGTCCCTTCTTACAGAGGAAAGAGCCCATCCCTTCAAGTGCCTGCTATTTCATGTTAACTCTTCTTGCTCCAATTGAAACACAGGGCTCAGAGCACTGGGTATTTATAGAAAGAGTGTACACTAGGCCAGAAGAACTTGGCCTCCTGACAGTGGCCACCGCGCAACGGGAAGAAAGTGAGGCAAGCCTTTCTGAGGTCCTTGCTGATGGCAGACTTTCCAAGGTAGACCTTCTGGTGGACAAGTTCAAAGTTGAAGTGGCCACGGAAGAAACAGTGGGAGCCGGAAGGTTAAGTGCTCAACAGCAAGGGAAAATGATTGCAAGTCCAGAAGACTTTGAGACAAAGAGAGAGGATGGCCCATGCGTCAAGGGAGGCCCCAGAGAGGCTGCTCAAGCTGCAAGCCACACATCATCAGAGAAGCCCCTGGAGGGCTCGAAGCTGAGGATCAGGAGCCACCACATCTCAGATGCTCAACTAGAGAGCCTAGAGAGCAAGGGGCTGGAGGGGCTCCAAACTTGGGGACCTATGGCTGTGGGGGTTGGGCCAGCATTGGGAGAGGTTCTTTCTCCTGCATCAGACAAGGGAGGACTCCAGTCCTTCCTGTTGGATACAGCCCAGTCAGAAGCCAGAGCTGAGTCAAGCGATGAGACGGACACCTCCTTCACAGAGAGGAGCTTCTACCTAAACTATGGAGAAAAAGACTCTGAAGACCGAGTTCTCCCCGCATCCTCAGAGGAGAGAGAAGAGAACCTAGATGTCCCTCCTGGAGATGGGACCTGGCTGGAGCTGGCAGGGGAGCGCTCAGGGCACTGGGAGCTGATGTCATCAAAGGAAGAAGCCTGGTCCCCCAGGGACCATGGGAGACCTGATGACCCGCAGGGAGCTGCTGTGGGGCAGACTTTTGCAGAGGGCTGGGAAGAAGCACAGCAAAGGTTGGAAGAAGAGTTGACTTCCCCAATGGCCAGGGTAGCTGAAGACGAGGAGGCCACGAGTATAGCTTGGATGGAAAAGACTGAGAGAAGTCCCCCAGCAAGATGGAAGAAGAATTCCCCTGGTGGAGGAGGGGGCGTGCACCTAGATGCCCAGGCCTGCGCCCTTCTGAGGACCATCCCTCCTCGGGTTAGGAGGCCAGCCAGGTCAGATCAAGGCAGCTTCCTGCCCAAAGAGAAGGGAGCAGTTTCCACTCAGGCTGTAGAACCTGAGACACAGGACAGAGAGGCTGTCACCCCCCTACTGGCCCCCTCTGGTCACACTGAGGTTCTGGCAGCTATGGGGGACACTTCTCTAAGCCCAGTTCCTACTGGGTCAGGGGAGCCTTCAGAGTTCAGGAATCCTTTTGGAGATCAGTTCCCTGTAATTCTCAAATATATCCATCTTCCTGAAGAGAGCCCAGTGCCCAAGGACACACGAGGTGAACGCAAAGCACCTCCAGTTGCCAGCAAGAAGCCAAGAGTTGTCCCTGAAGGAACCGAGGGACCTGCACTTCTGGGGTTGGTGTTCCCTTCAGGAAAGCCAAAGGAAACTTCACTCCAAGATAGAGACCAAGGGAATTCCCAGGAAGATATTAGCAAGGCCTCAGTGGCTAACAAAATTCGGATATTTGAGACCCACGGAGCTGAGACTTGCCGAGCCAGTCAGGGTGAAATGAGGCCCCTTCCACATGAGCCACCTTCGGAGGCTTCCCCAGGACAGGTAGAACAACAGCAAAATAAGCTTCTAGACTTGGGCTTTGTCCAACTCCAGCCACCTGGGGACTTGGCCAGCCCCAAAGTCACCCATTCTTCTGTCATGCCTCTGGTGGCTACCCAGCACTACAGGGAGGCCACCTCTACTACCTCCCACCAGGAAAGATGCACAGAACCAGAGCTCGTGTCCCCCGATTCAGGCTGTGAAACCACACTGGAGGAAGCTACTGGGGTAACTGGCCACGTGAGCCCCCGCCCCCACCAAGTCCCCATTTGTGGAGGCTGACCGCATGCTACGTAGCTTCTTAGAAGCATGCTTCGTCGGCCCCTCTTCATTCCTGCAATGATGTTGCTTGTTCATCCCTGGAAGTTCTTCTAAATGGTCCTGAAAGATGGGGCCATCTGCTTAGCCCTTGTTAGCTTGTTAGATTCCCTAGCCTTTGCTGTGACCTTCTGTCCAGAGGGTCACACAATGGCCACAGAGAAGGTGCCACCAGCAGCAGCTAATTACATTCTTGCTTTGCCTCGCTCCTCCCACCTGCTAGATTCCTCCCTGTCTTGCTTGGCTTATCCAGTGATCTTTCTTCATCCTTTCCCATCCCTGGTACCCTACCTTGTGGAAACCGACATTCCAGAGGTTTCCTCCACTCTGCTTCCCTCTCTAATTTCTTTCTGCCTCCTTAAGACTAACTGTCTTCTCTAATCCAGAACAAATCCGGAGATGCGGGCAGGGAAGAGAAGAGCTTCTTCAGCCGCTTAGCGCCCAACACCCCTGGGAAGGGGGGGCGTCTGAGATTCGCCAGCCCTCTGGGCCCTCAGGTCTCTGCAGTCCCTCTGTGCCCTGGTGACTTGGTCATCTTCATCCGATTGGGATGCATCATTCCCTAGGTTCCCACCTGCTCTAGTAGCAACCCTCCCCCATGGCTGTTCACACTCTGGCTTGTCTGATCTGGAATGTACCCCTCACACCTCTCAACCTTCCAGAACCTGGAGGCTGGTAAACAAGTGAATCTCTGAAGCATGCTGAAATGAGTTCCTTCAAAATATTGTGTGGGTGTTAGATTGCTCTAAAAAAAAAGTCACAAACCACCCCCGCCCAAAAAAAAAGTACCTGTGTTGTTTAATCCTTGACAGGCCAGTTGAGAGGTATGTATTTAGGACAAGTTTGCTGGTTCTCCTTGGATATCCCTTGACCTGCTGTTGTCAATTACACTGATGGAGCCAGAACTTCCTCTACATGGTTGCCATAGAGTTCAAGGTGGCACTGGTGTGGCTCCCACAAAGCTGGAGTCAAGAGGGCCAATATTCCCCCCCCCCGTTGATGCTCCTCCCCCGGAGACTCAGTGCAATTGACGGGCTACTGGCTTCCTCTGTGTTCCTCAAGCTCCCAGCTCCAGCCTTTCTGCCTCCTCTCCTGGGTTCCCCGACTCCCTGGCGTGCCTCTCAATGCTGCCTGCACGGATGGGCCTGTGGTCCAGGCCTCCATCCCTGCCTTTCACATAATGCTGCTTCTGATAGGCTTTTGGATCCTAGCCTTGGAGGGGCCTTCTGTCCAGAACTTGCTGGAAGGGTATTAGCTTTGTACTTGCTTTGCCGTTCATGTGAGACCCTCCAAAGGAGTATCCCCAACTCTGAGAGTTTTTATTTCATTTTGTTTTGTTAGATCCCAAGGAAACCTTTCTGGGGAGTGTGTTTCATTCCCTGACCTGTTCTTCCATTTGGGAACATCATCACAACCTTGAGATTTCTTCTGACATTTACCATGTTGACCTCTCTCTCTCCCCACCCCAATCCCTGTTCCCCTGATTTTATCTGGCCATAGAGAGCAGGGCTGAGGGAGGGCTCGGAGGAGAAAGTAAAACCACCACGTCCACGTGCCCCAGAGAGTGACACGGGAGATGAGGACCAGGACCAGGAGAGGGATGCAGTGTTCTTGAAGGACAACCACCTGGCCATTGAACGCAAATGCTCCAGCATAACGGTCAGCTCCACGTCCAGCCTGGAGGCTGAGGTGGACTTCACGGTCATTGGTGACTACCACGGGGGCGCCTTTGAAGACTTCTCCCGAAGCCTCCCCGAGCTCGACCGTGATAAAAGTGACTCTGAGACAGAGGGCCTGGTGTTCTCCCGGGATCTCAAGGGGCCCTCCAGCCAAGAGGATGAGTCTGGGGGCATGGAGGACAGCCCGGATCGAGGGGCCTGCTCCACTCCAGAAATGCCCCAGTTTGAGGTACAGTGGAGCTTCATGGAGATCCAGTCTGACAGGGCACTGCATGTTCAGAGGGCCCTGGGCCATGTGTGAGAAGAGCGGCCATCAGCTGCAACCTGAAGCTCTGCCTGTTGTTGCATGACTGGCCCTCATATGTTCTGCAACCGCATGTCTGCTGTATCAGTTACCCTTAACACGTACTCGGTGATGTTTTAACCCCATGACCTTATCACTTGCTGAGGTCAAGTGATACCCGTCTTACTGACTCCTTGCCCCTCCCCCCACCTGTGTTGCATGGCACAGAGCATGTGTCTGTGGACTCATGGCAGACACTCCCACAGCTGGTCTGAAACCTGAGTGGTTTTTCTTGATGCAGGCCAGAGCTCCTTTTATTGGGGCCTGCAGAAGAGGTAGTTATTTAAGCCTCTCGGGCACTGAGATTTGGGGTGGCAGTAGACACTCCAGGAGAAGACACAGACTTTGGGGGAGGGTGCAGGGCCAGCGTCTGGGCGTCTGCTTTGTGGCCCCCTTGGTAATGCTGCAGAGAGGATTTTCAGAAACTCATCCTTGCCCTTCACTTCTAGCTGACGCCCCCACCCCTACCTCCCCAGCCCCAGGCGTGAACACCAGCTTATTCATCCCAGGATCTTACTCCATGCTGTGCCATCTGGGTGGAAGGCTTGTCCTCCCTTTCCATGCCTCACTTAGTGTGATCCAGGACAGAGTTCATGCATCCTATCTCTATGCTTTTCTGGGCACCTAGGTGGCAGCAGTACTGTCCCCACCACATGCTGCCCCGCCCTGCCATGCTTTTGCTCTAACATCCCCCAGCACAGTCAGGATGGTGGCTGGTGGCTCTGCCCTCCCCCTGCCAGGTGGCAGCTGTTCTAAGCTGGAGGAACACTGAGCACCAAGGGACGATTAATTGAATGAGTGACTAGATTACAGGATTCTGGAACAATCCCTCCTTTCTCTCTCTTTCTTCCAACTACACGACAAGCTACAGTCCACTCATCAGACCTGCAGTGTGTATATAACCATGAACTAGGCCTGCAAGAGGACTCAAAAGAAACTGATCATTTAGATTGAGACTTCTAGAATACAGTTTGTAAGCTGGTGGCCCTGGGCTACATCCGGCCAACTGATGTGTTTTCTCTGGCTTTAATTTAAAAATCATGACTTTACACTTTCTTATATCATAACCAAACAAACCAGCCAGAGGTCATGATGAAAGGCAATCCCACTTGCTTTCCATTTCTCTCAATCAGCTACCCTCTTCACCTGTTCCCATCTGGTGCTTGCCCCCTGTACGTTTCTATGAGTGTAGTTCTTGCTCTGAGCAGTAAGTTTATGTGAAGTAGCCAAAAGGTGTAGGTGATACGTGTATAAGGAAAACACTGACCATCAAGTTTAATCATCCTTTTAGTACAGCCAGAAAAGACACGCAGCCCTGGGGTGTGGTGTCAGGCCCTCCTCGTGGTAGTGGCTTTGACTCTCCCCTTGGGCCATTTCTCAGTGATTCCAACCATGCTTTTACATACTTCTCCAGAAACTTGACCAACCGTGGGGGTGGAAGAAAGCCTGTGAACAGGAGACATGTCCGGGCTTGAGTTCTCAAGTGTTCCTTTCATGTCCCTGTAGTCTGTGAAAGCAGAGACCATGACCGTCAGCAGTCTGGCAATCAGAAAGAAGATCGAGCCAGAAGCCATGCTGCAGAGCAGAGTCTCCGCCACAGACAGCACCCAGGTAACCCATGCCTCCACAGTAGCCTGCCACGGGGATGGGACATTTGAGGGTAGGGTCCTCACTAGAATGGCCAAGACTTTTGGTCAATCTTTTCCTTCCCTGATCCTCCCTGAGGTCTGAGGTGGGATGGGGAAAGACCATCTTCTTTTTTTTTTTTTTTAATAATTTATTTATTGTTTCTTCAAGTTACATCTCAATCACAATCCCCTCCCTACTCCCCCCTCCAGTCCCACCCTTCCACCCTCCTCCCCCACAACCCCCCCCCCCCCTCCCCCCTTCTTTTTTTTTTTTTTTTTTTAGTTTAAGGTAATTCTTTTTCCCCCCAACAGCTCTCCCTTTCAGCCCCAAAAATGGTTCTTTTTCTTATAACTATAAATACAATACAAAACAACAGAAATAAATAGGCCACAATTATAAGAGTTATATGGCTTAGCATACATTCCCAATGTCCAGTCCATATGTATTTGGCACCTGACTTTAACATTCTACTATCTAACCATCTCCATGTGTTTAAAGTTCTATATCTAACTCAGCTTTCATACTAACTTGCCTCATAATTTTAAAAATATCTTCTTAGATCGAGAACACCCTCTTGATTCCTAAACAACTCAAAATTTAACTATGAGACTCTAGCTATCTATTCTTCAACCACCTCAGAGACCTGAGAGGGATAAATATATCTGATTATATAGGAAGTGCAGGGCCTGCAGCTTCCAAAACTGAAAAATGACATACCAGTGGCTGCCTGGACAGTTCCTATTTTCTCTCCATACATTACAGCATCAATCTTCAGCCATTTGGCTCCATTTCTCTGACAGACATTGATTGTAGAGCAGGAATTATGAAGGACTTACCTACCCTGTCTTGGCAGAGCTAGGCTGTCGACTTATCTGCTTCCAAGTTTTGTCCTTTTTGGACAGAAGTCTGTCTACAGTTGAAGCAAGGGGTTTTTCTTGCCAAGAGAACGGCTTACCACCAATTCAATCATCTCCCACTGGAGATTCTTCGATGCTCATCTTCTACTTGGAGTAGAATAGGGGGTGCTGTCAGGAGCTGACATGTCTCGATATCAAAAAATCTTAAGTTAAGAAAACATCTTTGAATGCCATATTCTGCAGATCTCTTGAGGTTTTTGAAGATGCTCTATCTATCTCTTATATTTAGATAAGCAAATATTGCTTGTCTCTTAGCAACTTGATTTCTGAATAGCTTAGAAAATAACTGTGATAGACTGTCATAGTAACTAACAAACTGACACGTTTTCATGATTATTAGTTTCCGTTTCTTAATTATTATAAACAGTTTATGTCAGTTGGTAGCGAGAGGTCAAAACTTGACATTTCATTTTTAAGTATTACTACGAACAATACCTTTAAGAAACATTACTCTTAATTTTGTATCAATATACAAAGATCAATACCAATGTGGCCAAATATAATCTTAATTTTGTATCAATATACAAAGATCAATACCAATGTAGCCCAATACAATCTTAATTTTACATTAATATACAAGGGTCAATACCATTGTGGCCAAATATAATCTTAATTTTGTATCAGTATACAAAGATCAATACCGATGTAGCCCTATACAATCTTAATTTTGCATTAATATACAATGATCAATATCAATTTAGCCAAATATAATATTAATTTTGTATCAGTATACAAAGGTATAAGGCTATATTCAATAATTTGTCCTTTTTTCTTGATCTTTCATATACTATGTCTATGTCCCATTTTTCTCAAGTCTGTTCACTCCTATATAGGAGAGAAAGGAGGATACAGAAAAGAAAAAGAGAGAAGTCCCTGGGTCTAACCTCCAAAACCCATTTAACAAGACCATTTAACAGCTTGTAGTCTTTTCCCCTAAATAACAAAAATTTCTATTATCTATCAAATAACCAAAGTGGGGGGAAAGACCATCTTCTTAAAACCCAAGTTTCTCCATCTGTAAATGGGGGTGATCCTTCTCCACGCCCCCTGGGAGTGTTCAGTGCTCATGGCTAGCAGATTAGGGCCATGGCTTTCAGGCTGTTTGACAGGTGTGGAGAGGTTCTTCCCAAGGCTGCTTGGGGAGAGAGAAGGAGAAATCTCAATCACTGTTTGCTCAGAACAGCTCACCAGGGTTATTTTGTATGCATGGAAGATCCACATTAGATTGGCAAGATGAACAAGCCAAGCTCAAATGACTAAAGGGTGTCTGTGTGTCTGTTAGGTGAAACTTGCTTGCACCCTGGAGATAGAAGGCCTGCTTGGACACACAACTCAATACATACTTCCCCCGTGTCCTCTGTGGGTCTTCAACTTTGAAAATGTGTAGGTCTGGGTTTATGGGCCTGAGCAATTGCCCACTGGTTCTTCTGGCCCAGAGGGCTACAACACTCAGTCCCTTCTCTGGTGACCAGTGTGCAGTCTCAGCTGCAAAAAGGACTGAGGAGATTGACTGGTTGGTGGTAGAGCCCTTACCCTGGGTTCCACCCCCAGCACAAACAACCTGGAATATCACATAAAATAACAGGCAAATAGCCGGGCGGTGGTGGCGCACGCCTTTAATCCCAGCACTCGGGAGGCAGAGGCAGGCGGATCTTTGTGAGTTCGAGGCCAGCCTGGTCTACAAAGTGAGTCCAGGACAGCCAAGGATACACAGAGAAACCCTGTCTCGAAAAACCAAAAAAAAAAAAATAATAATAAATAACAGGCAAATATAATTTCCAGAATTTTTCCCATACTCTATAGTGTGCCAAGCTACACAGCTGTTAGTGCCACTACAGAGTCCTGAGCTGGGTCACCTTGAACAAGCTGCTGCCTTCTCTGGCTGGCTTTGTTTTAGTAACTTTTGTTCTTTAATGCAAAGTATAAAAAAAAACAGAATAACCCTAAATCACATAACCTGGCAACTCTTGTCATCAAAATATCAAAACATCCAGTTGTAAAATTCAAAAGCCTGGATGACATTATTCTTATGCTATCTCTTGGGGTAAAATATGCCAACACGGGTGTTCACATCTGTTTATACCCAAAATTATTAGATAAAAGTGACAATGTAGAAACCCTGTCTCGAAAAACCAAAAAAAACAAACAAACAAACAAAAAAAGTGACAATGTACCCTTTTGCTCTCAAGCAGTTTAGAACTTACTCATTTGCTCTGTCTCTCTGTTTCCATTCTCTTTGTCTCTCTGTCTCTCTCTATGAAACAGGGTCTGCCAGGTATCCCAGGCTGCCCCCAAACTCACTGCACAGCTCAGGATGACTTTAAACTTCTTCCTGCTTCTACCTACCAGGTGCTGGGATTACAGGTTGCACCACCACACCCAATTTTTTGTTTTTTTTAATGGGGTTTGAGAATCAAACCTAAGCTTCATGAATGCCAAGTAAACACTCTACCCACTGTGCTACATCCCCAGCTCTGTGTCCACTATTCTGGGTCCACTTAGGAAGCATGACCTAATTTGTCCTTCCATCTTCCATCACTGGACCCTGTGTGTTTTATGTGTGTTTTATGTTTCCCAGTATTTAATGGTGTGGTAAAGTTTCCTTGTTTACATTTCTTGGTGAACTTTTAAAAGTACCAATTTCTGTTGTAGTTAAAGTTTCTATTGGCATAATAAAACAACATGATCCAAAGCAACTTGCGGAGGAAAGGGTTTATTTCAGCTTACAGCTCTCAAGTCATGATCTATCACTGAGGGAAGTCAAAGCAGGAACTCCAGCCAGGAACCCGGAGACAGGAACAGAAGCAGAGGCCATGGATGATTTCTCCTCATAGCTTGCTCAGCCTACTCGCTCTTTCTTTCTTTCTTTCTTTCTTTCTTTCTTTCTTTCTTTCTTTCTTTCTTTCTTTCCTTCCTTCCTTCCTTCCTTCCTTCCTTCCTTCCTTCCTTCCTTCCTTCCTTTTCTTTTTTTTTTTCTGAGACGGGGTTTCTCTGTGTAGCCCTGGCTGTATAACTCTATAGACCAGGCTGGCCTCAAACTCATAGAGATCTTCCTGACCCTGCCTTCTGAGTACCACCCAGCTTCTATCTACTTTCCTATACCATCCAAGGGCCATCTTCTCGGGGATGGTACCTCCTTCAGTGATCTGGGCCCTCCCACATCAATCATTAATCAAGCGAATGCCTGACAGACTTGCCTATAGGCCAGTTTTGTGGAGACATTCTCCCAATTGAGGTCCATCTTCGCACATTTTAGCTTGTGTCAAGTTGACATAAAATTAGCCAACATGAAGCCAGGCAGTGACGGCGCACGCCTTTAATTCCACCTCTCGGGAGGCAGAGGCAGGTGGGCCTCTGTGAGTTTGAGGTCAACTTGGTCTACAGAGCTAGTTCCAGGACAGCCAGGCTACATAAAGAAACCCTGTCTTTAAAAACCACCACCACCAACAACAACAACGATAATAAAAACACAAAGCAAAACAAAACACAAAAAACACTAACAAGCATGACATCAAAGAGTAACTTCCTGTGGATTGCTGAATCGAAGGTCAGGTAGAGTTCATCAACTTGCTTGGTTGCTCTTCCTTGAAGCCTGTGAAGAGCCTTGGGGCCCCTCTGCAATGCTGCTGAGCACTGTCAATGTGCGCCCACTCACAAAGCCTGTCACTTTGTAACTGGGAATGCTACAAGCCAGGTGACAGATGCTGCAGGTACATGTAGTCCTGTCACCTCTAATGGCTCCTCCTCTGCCTCCAGGTTGACGGGAGTACCCCAGTGGGGAAAGACTTCATGACAACTCCCCCCTGCATCACTACAGAGACCATTTCGACCACCATGGTAAGTGGAGCCCAGGAAGCTCCCCTCTCTGACCCGCCCTTCACTCCCTCCCTACTCCCAACAGCCAGAACTTGGCAGCTGCTTCAGGAAGTCCTCCACTGCCTTCATGGTGGTGAGACAGATGACCAGATTCCTGTTGTCTGGTGTCTTGTCTACTCTAGTACATATTGTCATTATTGTTTTTCCAAATTGAATAATGTGGGGAGTGGAGCCCCTGACTCTCAGTTATCTGGGCCTTCCCAGGCATGCAGAAGTAGAGGGAGGGTAGAACAACCTGATTCTTGGCATGCAGGAATCTTGCACATCCAGGTGAGTCTTCCCTGCAGGTGAGATAACCCCCCAGGCAAAGCCCCCATCCCATCCCTATCCTCCCCTCAGCAAACCCAAGCCAGTCAGTCACCAGCAGTGTTGCAGAGCATTTTCTCACTATGGCCAGAAGATGGCAGCAATGAACCTGGGTTGGAAACTCAGGATTTTTTTATTTGTTTTTTTTGGTTTTGGGTGTTTTGTTTTTTGTTTTTTAGATACCTTGTGGATTTTGTTGTTTATTTGCTATCTAACTAGTAAAGAAAAGTCTTTGGCCTTAAGTGTCCTTGTCTGAAAAATAAGAGTCACCGCATTCTGTGTGGCTCACAGCTTCTCTTATGAGACTCTAGAGCAGTGGTTCTCAACCTTCCTAGTGCTGCGACCCTTTAATATAATCCCTCGTGTTGTGGTGACCCACAACCATAAAATTATTTCATTGCTACTTCGTCACTATGCTTTTGCTACTGCTATGAGTCATAGTGTAAATAACTGATATGCAAGATAGCTGATATGTGACCCCTGTGGGATCATAGCGCACAACCTGAGAACCACTCCTCCAGAGCCTTTAACCATGAAATAGAACAGACAACATTCTGCACACAGGTTATTGTGTCAGGCAGTCTCCTGAGAAATTTGAGCTATGGTTATCCACTTTTCTTTCTTCTATATCCTTTACAAATGAGAAAACTTAAGTTCAGGAAGATGAAGGAATGAACCCAAGACCACATGACCAATAAATATCGGTTTAGCTTCAGGCATTGCGACACCAGAAGTTCCACTTTCATTGTTAATCTCAGCTCTGTCCCTGTCCTGACCTGTGTGAGCATCAGCTCTATGGATCTGGGGCTCCAGAATGTAGCAATGCTTGATCCAGATATTTCTTGAGCTATTGAGAGTCGTTTTTGAATGATTTCCCTTGTCTATCCCTTGACCTATACCTGAGAAGATGATTTCATTAAGTCAGACTCCTCGGCAGGTGGGTTTTAAGCAAACTGACCCCAGGAGCAGTAAACCTGAGCCAGTTGCCAGGTGGCCCATGTATCCCTGGTCACTCAGTGCTTTCTTTCCCTCCAAATTATTACTCTGAGGCATTGAGATCCTTGTAAGGCTAAATTTAAATGTGTCTCTATGGTGAGTAGTTCATTCATTTCCTCATTCATCCATTCATCTATTCATTTGTTCGAAAACATTGATGAGTCTCTGTCTGCCTAGCACAGGGATACAGAGCTGCAGAAGCTACACTGCCTACTAGGATTCATTTGTTCGGCTGTCATCACGAGTGCCTGTCATGTATGTAGCTCTTGGGCACATAGTGATGAGCAAGGCCCCGCCTTCTCACTTCCTGGCTGGATAACCTTGGGCAAGTCAGCTGAACTCTCTAGGGCTTCATTTCCACATCTGTAAAGTGGGGTGGGAGCGATACAGAACATGCCTCTAAGAATTCCTGTGAGAATGAGCAAGTACCCCGTGCAAAGCCCCCAAGACTATGCCTGGCCTGTAATGTCTCCAGATGTCAGCCGCTGCTGTCTCTTTCCTGCCCTCATGGAACCGTGCAGCCCTAGAGACTACTGGGAGGAGGCTATGAGTCATAGCTCTGCTAGGAGGATGTAGGGAAGGTGTCACTAGGCAGGGACAGTGTAAGTAAAGGGTGGAGTGAGGTGTGGTCCCAAGAGAAGGCTTCCAGGCTGAGAAACCAGGTGTGAGGGCAGGAATGTGAAGAAGCATGGTTGGCTGGCAGATGTGGACAGGAAGAGGAAGAGGAGGGGGGCTGTAAGGAAGGGCTGAGCCAGACCATGAAGTGTTTCCAGAGCCATGTAGGATGGTTTAAACGTAATCCTGAAGACAACAGGGGAATGGTGTTTTTAGAGTAACAAGCATGTCATCAACTATGAGTGTGTTTAATTACCAGCTTGTGTGGAGTGTGTCATGGAACAAAGATTCCTTCCTCCCTCATTCCCTTTCTTCCCGCCTCTTTCCTTCCTTTAATAAATCTGTATTGAACCCCCATGGTGTGTGAAGTACTCTACCAGGCACTGGGAATCCGACACTGAAGGAAACAGTGTCTCTAGCTCTGGGGCCCACCTGAGGACAGAAAGAGAAATGTCTAAGTGCTGGTGTCTAGCTAGGGCACTGCCAAGGTTCAAGAAGGTAGATGCATCAGAGGACTGGAGCCTAGGGAGTCCTGGAGCAGGAAAGTACAGTATTTGGTCACTGGTGGGATATTCAGATGGGTTGAGGACAGTGTTTACTAGCCAGCGGTTCTCACAGTGTGGTGCCTGTGACAACCACACATTCCCCACCCTGCTCCAAAAGGCCTAATTCAGAAGCCCTCAGGGGATGTCCCGCAATGTGATGTGAGAGGAATGTGATACCTGTATGTTAGGATCCAGTCCCACTGCAGGCCTGACCAGAGTGCCTATGGACTGTTTCCAGGGGAAGGCTCAGGAGATGATTGCTTTTGAAGATCTGGGGTTCAAGAACAATCTGGGCTACACAGATAGAGCCATAGGAGGCTGTGGCATCAATGTGGTGGTAGATTTCCCTGGGTATCTGAGGGTGGATAGAGGGGAGTCATGAGGGGAGATAGTGGGGTTGCCTTACCCAGGGAGAGGAACTCAGCTTCCTTGAGTTGGGAGACGGGCCTGGCCATAGATACCGCCAGGGAGAAGGAAAACACTGAGACTTTGAACAACCTGTGTCCCATTTAGTGACTTCTGTTTTCACCAAAGCGAAGATGGGAAGTAAGCTTTGGATGCTGGTCTCAAGACAAGAGGGAAGATAGAGAATAAGAGACTTTATGTGAGCACAGTCTGAGTGATAGAAGGATTCAAAGGGATGGTGGTCGTTCCCTAAACCAGAGAGAGAAAACATACCTACTGGCCTCTGCAGTCTGGAATCCAGGGTGCTGCAGAGAATATGCCTCATGATGGTGTGCCAAGTGACCTGGCCACCGACAGTCTGGGCAGGAGCAGGTGTGGCAGAGGCAAGGATGGAGCAGAAGGCTCTATCCTCCCCAATGCTTTGGCAGGAAGACAGTGGTCCAGGTCCTTGCCATACACAGACCAGGACTGGGGTCCTTGTGCCTGAGATGCTGCATAACAAAGGCAAGCTGGAGACTATGCAGAAGTGAGAGACAGCAGAAAGAATCTTGGTGTCCCTTAGCCAGATATGGAACACTAAGCCCAGGGACAATTCCAGGGAGATCTAGCGGTTAGAATCCAGGATAAGACCAGGGGAGCTGGTTCAAGAGTGACTGTTCCACAGGCAGAGTGCTGGTGCAGGCCAGAAGCACCTAGCATCCTTGGAGCTGCCCAGCTCGGTGGTAACTTCTGGTTCACACTGTCTTGCCGCTGGACTTGAACAAGTCACATACTCTAGTTTTCACTCCTGTGTGATCTCTGTAGAACAGGCCTGCTACCAAGGATTGCCTTCAGTGGTTGCAAAGGTAATATGAGGTCTCATGTATGTATGTACATACCTAGTGGAGGGCCTAGTGTCCAGCAGGTATGAGGAAGTACTTACATGATCCATCTGCCTGCGCTCCTGCACTTACCGGCAGCTTTTGGTTTACCTATGTTCTTTCCATCAGAGCTCCATGGGAATAGGCAAAGGTCCTTTTTCACAGACAGTGGGGAGGAAATGACTCTGCCTCACGGTGCACAGAAGGTTCAGGGCAAGAGCCCGGGCGTCCTAACTCCTTTTAGTGCTACCGTAGAGCAATACTGTATCTCGTTCACCGTGACATCCCTAATAACAGGGACTCAGTAAAATCTTTGTTGAGTGAATATGTGAGTAAGCATGCATGTATGTGTGGGATTAAATGAGGGTGAATGCCTCAGCTCCCAGCTTCTGTGTAACTCTCAGCCCTATAGTGATGATAACCACATGGTCACATGCCCTGGCTATCCAGGAAGGCTTATTGACCTGAGACCTGGCCATCTGAGCACTATTGTCTCCCCAGGAGAACAGTCTCAAGTCCGGGAAGGGGGCAGCTGCCATGATCCCAGGCCCACAGACGGTGGCCACGGAAATCCGTTCTCTTTCACCGGTAAGTAGGCAGGGCCAGCACAGGCTAGGGGACTCGGAGCCGAGGACTCGGGCACACAGCCCTCAGCAAGGGTAGTGAGCGGCTCAGGACCCATCTGCAGATGCCCACAGGCTCCCCAGCGTGTCCATCAGTGCAGTGCGCTCCTCATTAACCAAAGCATTGTTATCAAATGTATCAGGGCTGGGGTTAAGCAAGACACATACACACACACACACACACATGCACACACGCACACACATGCAGGCATGTACACACACAGCTGCATCAGCCTGTAGACCAGGAAGAGCAGGGAAGTAGGAGTGCAGAGGCTTAGTTCTAAACTGGGTTCGGTTGGTGGCTGCCCAGCAGTAACCCCGAGTAACATTGAGAAGTCTTTCCCGGTGCTTTGATTCTGTTTGTTGTTCTGTGTTTAGTCCAGAGAAAGCATGTTCTCGCCTGTGGCAGGGTGAGGGTGGAGGGGGTGGGGCTCTGTCTCCTTCCCGGATGCATCTGTTCACTCTTCTAGGATTCTTAGATTCTAGGGCGTTGTTAGGACTGTGGGCCTTAGGAATTTCAAGTTCTAAGAGTTACAGATCCCAGGGCTTGGGGAATGTTCTAGGTGTGTCTAGAATTGGAAAGATTTTGGTACTCTTGTATAAGAATGAATGGTTCAAAGCATCTTGGTGTCCATGCTTCTCCTTCATGGGGCCCCTGCTTATTCCTGGGGAAGTTTCCCTAGCCCTGTCCACCACTTCAGAGCCCATGCCCTGACCTGACCCCTGGGGGTGGGGGTGGTTGTATTCTACAGATCATCGGGAAAGATGTCCTCGCCAGCACGTACGGCGCCACTGCGGAAACCCTCTCAACCTCCACCACCACCCATGTCACCAAAGTGAGTAGCAGCAGGCTCCTGGGCCCCAGTGGGCTGTAGGTGGGAAGGTCATTTCCATAGCTGACCTTTGGCTCCTCATTGTGTAAGGCACAGAGGGGACCTTTTCCAGTTCTCAGCTGCGTTGTCCCGTGCTACTGCTGTTTTAGGAACAGATCTTCACACAGCATTGGCAGCTAGTCTGTGGGGTCAGATACTCCCCCCTCCCGAAGTGATTATGAAGCATGATGTTTGCATCTCATGGGCCTTGAGAGCCAAGCAATTTTAGAAGAGCAATGAGCAGGAAGCTATTTGCCAGACCTGGTAATACAAGCCTCTAATCCCAGCTACTTAGAAAGCTTGTGTAGTACTGAAAGTTCAGGCTAGTTTAGGCATCTTAGTGAGACCCTGTTTCAAGATAAAAAGTAAAGAGGATTGGAGATATTTCTCAGATATATATGTTCTTTGCCTAGCAAGGCCCCTGGGATTAATCCCTATCAGTTATAGCACTGCTCTCCCTGCCCACCCACCCACTCAAAACAAGAGAGAGAAGAAAATTTAGAATCTGAGTAGGTTCCTAGGACTCCTGTAGACCACCTGAGGCTAGAGGAGCCAGGAGGCATGCTAGTAGGAGGGGCAGACACTGTGTGTTTACTTCATTAAGCAAATACTAGTGATCATCAGCCTTACCCTACCGCTCTCTGGACTGCTGGAGGTGGCGTAAGTGAGGTGTGTTTGTAGGAAGCCAGGAAGCAGTGTGCAGATAGGTGTCTGGGAAATTAGGTTGCACTTGGAGCAAGGAAATACAGAATATGGAGGCAGATGAGATAGGCACCAGGCAGGGGGGCTCAGTTGACTATGGAGGATCTTGGTCTAAAGGAAACTGGAGAGCTGGACAAAGCTTTTAACTTAGGTGTTCAGTGAAAATAAGCTCGCTGGAGCTGGGGGTGAAGCTCAGTGGCAGAGTCTGTCTGGTGTACACAAGGTGCTGCAATCCCCAGCAATGCAAAGGAAGAAAGGAGGTGCAGGGGGAAGAGGGAAGAGAGTTCTAGACTACATAATGAGAATCGAGGCCTGTGGCTGAGGGCTTGGGCCAGGTGGGAGCTAGACACAGAAGACACAGGCCGGAGGAGGGCAGCATTCCTAGGGGTTGTCAGCTGTGACAGCCATGGGTAACAAAAGGCGGAGATGGGGATGGCGGCTGCAACAGGTTCACAGCTGAGTAGCCAGGGAAAGCAGGAGGGGGCCCAGCCATGGCTGGAATCCCGAGGAGTCAGGAGAGCCTAGGTGTTGAGTTGAAGAAGGTCCAGCTGACCCACCAAAGGGAAAGTCTGGTTGGTAACACTGTCCTGTTGTCCACACTATGCAGAGCCCTGCCTGCAACCTTGTAGTTGGCGCCTTGTCACATTTCCCAGGAAGCCACCTCTCAAAAATCATGAGAGAAGAGTGTTGATCCCTGCTGGTTTTATGGGAATGCCTTTCATGGCACACCCCCCAGTGTTTGTAGCACAGGAAACTCTCCTCTGCACCTTAACACTCAGGGCCCCTCTTTCTTACCTTGGCTTACTTCCAGCTAGGATTTCTCTCAGTCACATCCTCCTTGAATATGTCAAACAGTTGGGTCCTGCCCCATCCTCTGCTTCCAAGCCCCACTCCTTGAGAAAACAGTAGAGGTAATAAATTATCTCTGTAGGATTGTTCCAAGTCGTTTAAGGTAGAACCTCGTCACCATTCACATTTCATTCATGTGTTCATTCAACAGATTTACGTTCAGCACGGGCCAGGTCAGCTTGGGAAAGGTACTGGGGTGAGGAGGGGATTACTGAGATGGTCAAAGTACAGCCCCTCTCTCCAGAGCTTGAAACCCTGTGCTCATAGGTCAGCCCCACACAGAGTCCCAAAACCATTAGAGACACAGACTCAGTATTTGGAGGGCCAGACAGGATGCATTTGGACTCTGCCTACCAAGAAGCAGCATCTGATCTGGGTGTGGGCCACATAAAGAGGATGTCTGGTAGCTAGGGAATGGTGACAACCCGGCAGGAACTAGGGTCTGAAGTTCCTAAACCAGAAAAGGAGAATACTGAAGAGGCCAGGAAAGATGTGATCTGCTGTCTCTCAGTTTTGTCAGTTGACTGAGGCTGAGGTGTATAGGTCTCCTGTCACAATGGACCTAAGAGGGATCTCACCTTTCTGTCCCCTGCCCTCTGCTTGTGTCTCTGCAGACTGTGAAGGGAGGGTTTTCCGAGACGAGGATCGAGAAGCGGATCATCATTACTGGGGATGAAGATGTCGATCAAGACCAGGTATGGGGCTAGGGAACAGTAGTTCTAGGGCACAGCCTGGTATCCAGTCCCTCCTGTAATGGGAGACCTATGTATGGCTAACCTTCTGAGAAGGCATGCCGTCCTTGCTGACCCCATTCAGGTAAGGGTCCTCCAAGAAGGGGCGTTGCATGGGGCCCAGAAGATTCAAACTCTAGTCTCTTCCTCTCATGGTTTAACTTGGCCCCTCTTGGGCCTCAGTTTCCCTAGTTGTGCAGTAGGGGCTTGTGTTCAGTTTCTCTCACAATCACTATGCTGGCACCTCACTTTGCTGTCCTACCCACCAGGCCCTGGCTTTGGCCATCAAAGAAGCCAAACTGCAGCACCCAGACATGCTGGTAACCAAAGCTGTTGTCTACAGAGAAACAGACCCATCCCCGGAGGAGAGGGACAAGAAGCCACAGGTAAGGCTCTGGGGCTCAAAAGTGCTGGGGGAGGAGGAAGCAGTAAAACCTGGTTTGTGGCTCCAAGATGAGAGACAAAGGCCCCACTCCACACCAAGGGAAGGAGGGAGGGAAGGCGGTGTCTCAGTTTCTTTAGGGTTTCAGACCCCAAGTGCAGCAAGTTCAAAAACAGCAAGGAAAGGGTGCAGAGGATTGGCAGTGGGGCTGATATGAATGGAGGCACAGGGAAGTCTGGGTACCACAGTTCCACCCCCGAGTCTCTGCCTCCATCAGGGTCATGAGATGTTGCGAAGAGAATGTGAAGCCCACAGCCTTTGACCCGTATGTTTTGCTTGCTTACAAAATGAGGACTTCTCAACCCATCTAGGGCCAAACTCCTAGGGATCCCAACATCTTTCTGTGTCATTGAAGGCCTTCGAGGTCTCCAATAATGCAATGTGGGGGACATGTCAGGCTTCTCACAGCCCACACTGGGGAGGGAGTTCTTCCACCTCTCTGGAAGCTTGATGAATTTTATCAGACATAGAAGACAAAACTCTCAGTTTGGGAGTGCCGACTGTGTGAT
Organism: Lophiomys imhausi; assembly: GCA_907164525.1. NCBI lineage: Eukaryota > Metazoa > Chordata > Mammalia > Rodentia > Muridae > Lophiomys > Lophiomys imhausi. The sequence continues at coordinate 3,372,421 of CAJQZJ010027415.1, read as the reverse complement.
TCCATTCACTGGAAGTGAATAGCAGGCAAAATTTTTATCTCATTGGTAATAAAAGCAGAATAGTGTTACTCTTGGGTGGCCTACTTAGAGGGAAAGTGTTTTCCTGCCATTTGAAAGGATGTTGTCCTGTGGTATGGACCAGTCTCATCCAAAGTAACTTCGGTAATGGTGGCAGTGTTTGTCCTGTGTGGTCCAATATGGCAAATATGACTCTCAAACAGTTGAAATGTCTCATCCAAGATAAGATGTGCTTTAGGAAAAAAAAAAGATATGCTTTAGGGTGAATGCATGTAGGATTTTAAAGATTTAGTGTGAAAAAATCAGCTATGTCAGTAATTTTAATACTTATGAAATAAAAGTATACATTAAGTAATAGGATCAATAGTCAGGGTTTTTGCTTCATTCTGTTTTGTTGGAGGCAGTGTCTCATGTAGCCTAAGTTTCTCTTGAGCTTTCTTTGTAGCCAAGGATGACCTTGAACTCTTAATCCTCTTGCCTACACCTCTCTAGTGTTGGGGTTTCAGGTACCACAACTCCTGGTATTATACTGTGCTGGAAATCAACCTTGAAATCTGCTGCATACTAGGCAAACATTCTATTAACTGAGCTGCATTCCCAGACCTTTTATTATTTTTAAAAAATATTGTATTTATTTATTATGTATAGTGTTCTGTCTGTATGTATGCCTGCAGGCCAGAAGAGGGCACCAGATCTCAATATAGATGGTTATGAGCCACCATGTGGTTGCTGGGAATTGAACTCAGGACCTCTGGAAGAGCAGCCAGAGCTCTTAACCTCTGAGCCATCTCTCCAGTGCCCTTTTGTTATTTAAGGCAGTGGAGATCAATCTGTCAGACTTGGCACACAGTAGCAAGTATTCTGCTACACCCCCAGGTCCCCAAATATATTATTAAAATAAATTTCACATGTGTCTTAGTCACTGTTCTGTTGCTGTGAAGAGACACTATGACCAAGGCAACTCCTATAAAAGAAAGCATTTAATTGGGGACTTGTTCACAGTTTCGGAGGTTTAGTCCATTATCATCATGGTGGGAAGCATGGCAGCAGCCATGGCAGACATGGTGCTGCAGAAGTAGTTGAGAGTTCTGCATCTTGATCCATACGCAGCAGGCAGAGACAGGTGGGGGTAGGGGGAGAGAGAGAGAGAGAGAGAGAGAGAGAGAGAGACAGACAGACACTGGGTCTTAGCATAGGCTTTTGAAACCTTAAAGTGTCCCCCTTACACACACACACACACACACACACACACTTCCTCCAACAAGGCCACACCTTCTCCAACAAGGCCACATCTTCTAATCCTTGGAAGCCTTACAAACAATTCCACTCCCTGGTGACTGAAAATTCAGATATATAAACCTGTGGGGGTTGTTCATATTCAAACCACTACACACATGTTTGCTTTTTTATTAAGTTAAACTTTGGAATTTAAGTGTTGGGGAGACTGCTCAATTTTTAAAGTGTCTGCCATACAATAGTGAGGACGTGAGTTTGATCCCCAGAACTCACTTTTAGAAAGCTGGGTGTTGCTATGCACACTTGAATGCCAGTGCTGGGGAGGCAGAGACAGACAGGGGCCAAGAGACCTGCTTGTCAGTCAGACTGGTCTACTTGGTGAGCTCCAGGCTGGTGAGAGACCCTGCCTCATACAAACAAACAAAAACCACTGTAGACAGATCAGCCACAGCACTCAGTTAACCTCTGGCTTAAACATGCACATGTGCACCTCATATACAAAGAATTTAAAATTTGAAAATGTGAATTTTCTGTTTATCTGGGAAGGTTTAGAAAAATAGAAACATCTAAGAATTTTAGTAATGGTATCTAGAAAACATATTTTCTAGGAAAGTAAATGTCATACAAGACTCACACTCTATTTCGGTTGTACATGCTGATGCAGAGGGAGCACGCATTGGCCATGGTAAAACCTCCACTCAGACTTCCATGCAAATTGTTGTCACCCCAGTGTCCTCAGTCATATGATTCTTCTTTTCTCTGAATCTCAGAGTGGTAGAGAGTAGGTTACTTGTCATGTTAGCATAGAGTTGGTGACATCCCCTGGGAAGCTACCGGAGAAGCCTCGGATAGTTTGCTTTGGAACAGCTGGGCGGGGGCCTAGAATTCTCTGCTTCCTAAGAATGACTATGTATTTATACATTGGTCCGTATGAAGTCCCTGTGTAGCCAGATGTAGGAGCCATGATGCTAAGAGCTCTGTACTGGTAGGATTCCAGAGGCCTAGCCCTGTGGCCATTCCACTGACCAATGGTCAGTTTCTTCTGTTAGAGAGACTCAGTTCCATCATTTGCAAAGTGAAGAGTTGGAGCAGGCACCCTTTCCACTTGTATTCCTTTGATTTTGTGCTTTTCTGGGGTATCTGTGTTTTTCTGTCACCTCCATTCTCTCTCACTCAACTGTGTTTTCCCCAGAGGTTATTTGCAGCTGGAACCCCAGGCTCTCTGATTTTCCATTTCTTCTCTTCTCCCAGCCTCCACATCTGCCCTGCCCTGCCCCTTTCACTCTGACATCAGTCCTGCTGCCCCCTGAGCTGCTCCATTCTCTCCTCTTCAGTTCTTTATTTAATGCCATTATCTCCAAGCACCATGGTGTACCCTTATTCTCTCTTCTAGCTCGTTCTGTAAAGATCCACTTTGTGTTGTCCTGGAGAACCAATAGTCTCTCTCTTGCCTTCTCTTTCCATATGCTTTGCCAGAAGTTATTGCCAAGTAGGACCCATCTCAGACTCTTAGTGGAGTCACTCCTACTAATTCTGGAGAGAAGTCTTTTCTGAATTAAAACAAAACAAAAACAAATAAAACCCTTGCTTCTTAAGGTGCTTGAAAAACACTGGCTTAATGGAGAGATGCATTGTGGTACCCCCAAAGAAGTCCGTAGTCCTTCAGCCCTGAATTCAAATCTCAGGCCTTCTTTTTTTCTCTTCCTACCCTTGTTTTGGAGACAAGTCTTGCTATATAGCCCAGACTGCCCTTGATCTCAGTATCTTCCTTCCTGACCTTCCTACGTGCTGGGATTCTAAGCAGGCACCATCATTCCTGACTTCAAGCCCTTCCTTCCTCAGCTCTGAGACCTTAACAAACTGCTTAACCCTTGCATCCTGTGTTTTCTTATCAGTAATGGCTCCCAGCAATTCTGTTAGTATCCATTGCTGTTATTCGTGGGGTACTTGCGCTGTGCCAGGCGCCAGGCTTGTTACTCTCTGCTCATTCATTATATAAGTGAGGAAACAGGTGCTCAGAGACCTTAACTGGCTCATCCGTAGCCTCAGTGCTTCGAGCATGATGAGCTGGCTAGAGGCAGCCTAATGTGTTAGACTCCAGAGTCGCCTATGTTCCTGAGCACTCTAACTTCCCATAGTCTCTGTGTCATAGAGACTATACATATATGGTAATCACCATAGTGCCTGGCACACAGTACATGTTCCATAATAGGTAGGTCAGTCACTACTGTGAGTCATGGTAAGCTATCAGCTGCCATCCTAACTGAGAAGAATGAATTGTTATGCACAGCATTGTTTAGGTTCAACCCTCTCAGAGAGGATCTGTGTCCCAAACACTGCCAGCAAGAGGAGACGGTGCTCACCTGACTTCGAGAGCTTCCTCACCACTTCCCTCATTTATTTCCCTGTGGGAAGGGGAGGGATCTGTTTCAAAAGAGGAACCTTGGGTTCTCACTGTCACCCTGCCACCAAGTTGCTAAGCTATTGAACCTTCTGGGTATCAATTTTCCTCTCAGTCAAATGAGCCAAGAAGGACTCTTTTATGACTCTTTTATTATACTTGATCCTATGTGAGGGACAGGAGTCAGGAATGCTGTTCCATGTGCAAAGTGTTTTTGAGTAGTTGCCACTGAAATAGCAAAGGTAGGTAAACGGGGAAATGAGGACAAAGGCCACAATGAAGCAAGTATAGCAACAAGGCATTTATTCAGGGCTTCTATATGCTAGGCCCTCTCTGTGGTGCCTCTCTACCTGTGTAAGGCAGGTCCCAGTTTATGGAAAAATTGATGGAGGCTTAGAGAGGTTGCGACACTTGCCCACAGTTATAGAGCAGACAGGCCAGGGAGCGGGAAGTGTGACTGCAGAGTCCACACTTCTGTTGGTAAACCTTAGTTAGAATCCAGGCTCTGGTTTTTTTGCTTGCTTGCTTGTTTGTTTGTTTGTTTTTCTTTAAGTGCTGCTACCTGGTGTTTAATATCCAGGCCACAGCAGACCCAAGGGGAATAAATAGGAAAAGCAAAGGAAGCCATCAAACCTGCAGCCAGGGTGAAACAGCTGTGGAACTGAGAGGCGCAAGGGAGGAAAAGTAAAATGACGGTGACAACAGTGTCTTCACACTAAAGGACCATTTGAAAGATTTTCAGACCAAAGTAAAAGATGTCACCTCCTCAGGAACAAACAAGAAAACACACATGGACCCTGGAGTTAGGTTCATGTTCCTTAGCTGCCACAAGTAAGCTGTGTGGCTTTGGACAAGTCACATACACACACTCTCTCTCTCTGAGCCATAATGCAGGGTAAAGCGTAGCTAGAAGTGCTTGCTGTGTGTTTAAAGGTGTGGGGTTAAAGTAACTAATTTCCCTTATCTTTGCTTCCTTCATATCCACCACCCCATTCCCCTGCCTCTGGCACCCAGGAATCCTGACCTCTGTGAGGAGATGCTGGCGTGTCTGGTCCAACCCAAGCCAAGAACCATTAAGAAGGGGCCTTCATTCTGGATTCTCCGACAACACCAACATCCCAGCTGCAACATGCTGTCACTAAGGAGAGACTGGGAAGGGAAAGTATATATATAGATATATATATAGATATATATAGATATAGATATGTATACAGGAAACACCGCGTCCTTGCACTGCTGCTGGGGCTTGCAGAGCCGTCAGCTGATGGCGGCAACCAACATCTACAACAACCTTCATTTCCTTTGCAGACAAATTGAATTGGTGAGATTTTTTTTTTTCAGGAAAATATGTAACAATCATAATCTCTCACTCACCTCACCCCTTCTCCTACAAACTACAAAAGCAGATGGCGATGATTGTAGACATCCCCTTGAGCCCCAGCTGCACACACTCCAGGACGGACGAGTACCCCCATTTGTTCTCCAGCCTCTGATGCTCTCTCTAATGCAAAGGAAGAAAAAATAAAACAAGATCCCGCAGCCAAGCAAGAGAAGTCAAAACAGCAAGACATGCACAGCCGACTGTTTTCCAAGAAAGAATAGAATTCTCCCACATGGGGAGGAGGAGGAGGCAGCCTCAGTTGTTATTTTCTGGGTCTTGACACTAGGCTGCGAAATTTGCTCTCTGTTTTGTCTCCCAGCTTCACCATTGACTTTTACTCATCTTGTCTCCATCTTCTGTCTCAGCTCCCTCCTGCCTTTCTCTCCCGACCCTCCTTTTCTGTGTCCTGGTCCTGCTTGAGGGCTCCTGCAGATGACTCTCATTGGAAGCAAAAGAGAATACAAGAGCAAAAGGAAGCCATGGGAAGGGAAGTAGACATTGTATGTTTCCAGTTTTTCATGCTGGAGGTGCAGCTTGTAGGAGACTGTATGGCTGTGATTTTAAGTTATGTATATTACATGTAACAGGAAACAAATATTAAAATAAACTGTGCTGGTAAGTATGCAGCTGACATTTCCAAGTTATAATTACCTGACTGTGATTTGGTGTATCCCAAGGTTCCTAGATCTTGCCAAACTGGCCCAGCCGAGGACACTGGACTCTGGGTGTGGCCGGCTCCCTGTAGGGCTGACAGATTCAGTGTAGTGAAACTGTGTGTGGTGTTTGTAACTGGGTGATTGGTGGGGAGAGTGGGGGCCCTCCATGGAGAGGTGAGGGTTCGGCCAGAAGGAAGCATCACAGAAGTAGTCCCGAGTACACCAGGCCAAAATGCCTTCTCCCCCAGCAGTAGCTGCTGTCAGGGCCTGGTCTGTGCTCAGGTCTCTGCTGCTGAGGTACCATAGGTCAGTCCTCCTACCTCCAAGGGGCTTGCCTTGGTTTTCAGTCCTCTCTTTCTGTATTACCAGGGTTTTTGTTTTGGTTTGTATTCTGCCATGTCTTGCTCTGCTCGTCACCACCTCACGATTGGTTCTTTCTCTAAAGGGAGGTGGTGCCCTGACTGAGGTAGGAAGCAGCGACTCTAACCTGGTATTCTGAAATGCCCAGCCAGTCTTCTCCGTCTGCCTCGTCCATCTTGTGAGTCATCTTCTTCTGCCTGACCTAAAATAGCCATGATAAAGAGGCCATGAACACAGGGAAGGCCATGATAGGCCCATACTGCATTTCCAAAGGCCTCACCTATCCTAGAACAATAACAGGTGTGAGGAAGTGTTATCTGCATTAGACTCTGTCTTGCAAGACCTGGGACAGTCAGTATCCAAGCTCAGAAATGGCCTTGAGGTGACAGGAGCCCTTGGAGAACCTTGCTACAAGTTTGCTATTGCACTCTGGTACACGCAGGCTTCTGACTTGCTTGCAATGTCCCACCCTTTCCGACTGAAAATATCCCCCAGCAATACCATTTCACTTCCTAGTCTGCTAAGGCAGTTCATGCATTCATTCAACAAATGCTTATAAGTTGTCTGTTCATGCCAGGCTCTGTTTTCAAGGTGGAAGGAGAAACATGAAAGGAGAGGAAGGATCTGGGAAGCCACTGGACAAGCCTGTCCCTAACCATAGCAGGCTCAGTTCAGAACTCCCTCCACCTTACCAGACATTACCTGGAGATGTCTCTCGGAGGACCCAGACTAGATGTGCCCTCTTGGCTTGCTTATTAGTTACTCCTACAAAGTACACCTTACCTACTTACAGGTGCTGGCCTGACACAGGGCAAGAAGCTAGAGTAGCTTTTATCTCTGTGGAAGCTGAGAAGAAGAGCCCTTGGATAGCAGAGCCAGCCATATGCCCCTGGTGCAGGCTGGTAGGCCTGCTCCACTCCAGTGTGGCAACGCATTGTCTCTGCTCCGGGATCTTTGGCCATTCTTGATGGAGAAGCCACAGAACCTCTTTTCTGCCCTATACAGCACGCAAGCTCCCGCTGCTTCTGAGCCAAGAGCAGGAATTGCTCTATCCCCTTGGAATGAGGCCTCATCTGCCTTTGCAGGAACTCCATGGCCTGTACACACTGGACATACATACCTCAGAGGGAGGATCTTTGTTCAGAAAGCTGTACCTGCCCTGAATGTGGGCTACAGGGCAAGGATAAGATGACCCAGCTTAGCTTGTGGGATGTTAGTGTTTGGGGAGATATTCACTCCATGGATGTTCTGACCTTTTTTTCCCAGAGAGGCAGTCAGCACCCTGCCCAGGGAGGAGGGGACTTGCAAAGCTAAAATCTAGGGCACTGTTTCCTCCCCATCCTCCACTCCATAGAGAATAAGGACGTTGTCTTGTACTTCAACCTACTTTTTCTTTTTGCTTCTTTGTGTGTGTGTGTGTGTGTGTGTGTGTGTGTGTGTGTGTGTGTGTGTCATCTTCTCGGTGCGGTGGCACCTCTTTATCCAGGGGGCCAGGTAACAGTGAGAATAGCCTCAGAGAGGATTCAGGGTTCTGTGTGACTCACATCTGGATCCTAACTCACACGTGACATTGGGCTACCCCATCATCGTTTAACTAAATGAGCAGGGCAAACTAGTTGCACCCTGAGGCTTTTCCCCACTCTGTGTCTCATGCATCTTTACTTTCTCTACTTTTGCTTTCTGTGAATCTTTTCCACGTGAGGGTATAGGAAGTGCCAGGACCTGTTTAAGTTTCTGAATCCTGCAAGCACATACCAAGACTGGCCTGAAACTGCATGAGCAACATCACTCTAAATATATATATTTTTCAAAAGCACCTTACCAACCAACTGCAATGCTGTTCTGTTCCTTTTTACCCACTCCCCTCTCTCCTCTCTTGTCCCCACGCTCCCCCACCTCAGTGCTCCGTGCTGTATGCGTGTGCTCTCTGTTCTTGTATACTCAATAAAAGTGAAATAAATGTGTTTGATGCTGAACCATGGACTCCCTTAGCCTCCCTTATCTCCCCGCTCCGCCTCTCCTCTCTGACCTTGGCTGTTCATACAAGCTGATACAGAACTGGAGTGGAGGAAGCCAGTGAAGGACTTCCAAAAGAGGTCATTTTTGAGCTGAATAAAGAGAAATATCGAGTAAGGTGGAAAACTTGGATGAGAACTTTTCAGGCAGAGGGGATAGTAAGTATGTGAGTGCCAAGTTCACCCAATGCTGAGTGAACTCAGCACCACAAAGGGAAAAACCGTGGGTGGCCAGTAAAGGACTTCCCTGAAGAGGTCACTTTTTTTGTTTTGTTTTTTGAGATAGGACCTCACCATATAGCCCTAGCCTGGAACTCAAAAATGACCCAGCTGCCACTATCTTCCTAGTGCTGAGGTTAAAGGCATGTACCAAGCCAGGCTCTGTGTAGAACAATTTTAATCAGCAAATGTTTGGAGATCCCACTGTGGCCCAGGCCTTGTCTTAGGCTCTCTGGGAGCAAGGGCAATGTCCTTGGTGGTCAAGGGCTCTCAGTCCAGTGGAGGGAACAGTGAGACAGGAAAAACTGGCTACAGAAATCAGCAACTGTAAGGAGACACATTGGAGAAGTGGGTAAGGGTCACTGAAGAAGATCACTTTAACAAGGTGGCCAAAGTTGAGGGTGTGGCTCAGTGGTAGAGTGGGTGCTTAGCATGTGTGAGGCTCTGTGAGTGAGCTCCAGCACCACAAAGGGAGAAACAGTGGGTGGCCAGTGAAGGACCTCCCTAAAGAGGTCATTTTTGAGGTGAATAAAGAGAAATATCGAGTAAGGTGGAAAACTTGGATGAGCACTTTCTCCGCAGAGGGGATAGTAAGTATATGAGTTCCAAGAGCTGTAGCAAAGAGCAACCCCCTATATGGGAGTCTAGTGCAGAATGTGCACAGCAGTCCCGTCATAGTGCACATCAGACCACCCATCCCATTACTGACTTGCTTTTCTTTAACTCATTTTGAAAATAATTATTTAAGAAAGGAAATTAGGGGACTGGTGAGGTGACTCAGTAGGTAAAGGAAAAGCACCTGCCACCAAGCCTGTGACAACCTAAGTTCAATCCCCAGGACCCACATGGTGGGAGGGAAGATCTGAGTTCTGCAAGTTGTCCTCTGATCTTACATGCACATCACGGCACACATGCTTCCCTTCACACACACACACACACACACACACACACACACACACACACACA
>CAJQZJ010027415.1:3315426-3357120 GCA_907164525.1 Lophiomys imhausi | reverse complement strand
CTGCCTGGACAGTTCCCATTTTCTCTCCATACATTACAGCATCAATCTTCAGCCATTTGGCCCCATTTCTCTGACAGACATTGATTGTAGAGCAGGAATTATGAAGGACTTACCTACCCTGTCTTGGCAGAGCTAGGCTGTCGACTTACCTGCTTCCAAGTTTTGTCCTTTTTGGACAGAAGTCTGTCTACAGTTGAAGCAAGTGGTTTTTCTTGCCAAGAGAATGGCTTACCACCAATTTAATCATCTCCCACTGGAGATTCTTCGATGCTCATTTTCTACTTGGAGTAATATAGGGGGTGCTGTCAGGAGCTGACATGTCTCGATATCAAAAAATCTTAAGAAAACATCTTTCTTAAGTTAAGAAAACATCATCTTCTGAGACAGTCTCTAGCAATCAGGATGATCTTGCACTCCTGATTCTTCTGCCTCCAACCCCCAAGAGTTGGGAATACAGGTGTGTACCTCAGTACCCTGCTAGGTTATTTTTAAACAATGAGATTAGTCCTTTATTTCCCCTCATTTTCAGCTAGTTTTTTTTTTTTTTTTTGAGAAATAAGGTGAGTTTGAAAAGCTCTCCACTCAGACCTTTTGTTAATTTTAGATGCTCATGGGAAATTAGGTAACAGATTTGATTGGGTCATCTTTGACAGATCTTATGGTACTCTCTCTCCAGTAGCAGGTTTTAGGTAGAATTGTAGCTTCAAATAATTTTTTCATAGTTCTAGTTTAAAATGAGCTTTGTGTGTTTTTTCCATCCTCACCTTCTGTTAAAAGAGAGATATCTGAGTCGGCAGTGGACACAAGCCTGCAATACCAGGAGGCAGGTTCTCATTTTGGCCTTGTGTGACCTTGAGTGTATCACCTCTCTTTAAGTGCCTCTGTAGTGGAATGAAGTCTCTTGCTCCTTAAAACCACCAAATCTCTTTGATCCTCATTTTCCTCAGCCGTAAGACAGATACAGGGTTACTATGGGGATTAAGGGAGTTAATTCTGTCAAGATCTAATTCAATATCTGATATAAAGAGAATGTATAAGAAATGAAGTAGCCTTTTCCCATATTCTGATCAACTCATTATCTTTTTTCTCTGATGTTCTAGGAGACAAGAAAGAGTACTGCTCTTGGTTGCCTGCCACTGGCCCCCATGGCTTCCATGCAGATGGATCCTGAGTTAGCTAAGCAACTCTTCTTTGAAGGAGCCACTGTGGTCATTCTGAACATGCCCAAGGGGACAGAGTTTGGCATTGACTACAACTCCTGGGAGGTGGGGCCTAAGTTCCGGGGTGTAAAGATGATCCCCCCTGGCATCCACTTCCTCCACTACAGCTCTGTGGACAGGGCCAATCCCAGGGAGGTGGGCCCTCGGATGGGCTTCTTTCTTAGCCTGAAGCAACGGGGGCTGACAGTCCTGCGCTGGGATAGGGTTCAGGAAGAGGTAGACTTGTCTCCAGCTCCAGAGGCTGAAGTAGATGCTATGAGAGCCAATCTCCCAGAGCTAGACCAGTTTCTGGGACCTTACCCATATGCTACACTCAAGAAATGGATCTCACTCACCAACTTCATCAGTGAGGCCACGGTGGAGAAACTACAGCCTGAGAGCCGGCAGATCTGCGCCTTCTCAGATGTGCTTCCTGTGCTTTCCATGACGCACACCAAGGACAGGGTGGAGCAGAATCTACCGCTCTACAGCACCGAGTGCAAAAGCTACCAAGAGGGCTTAGCCCGGCTGCCTGAGATGAAGCCCAGGGCTGGGACAGAGATCCGTTTCTCGGACTTGCCCACTCAGATGTTCCCAGCAGGTGCCACACCAGCAGAGATCACAAGGCACAGCATGGACCTGAGCTATGCCTTGGAGACTGTGCTCAGCAAACAGTTCCCTGGCAACCCCCAGGATGTACTTGGTAAGAAGGAACAAGGCTCTGGGGGAGGATGGGTACTGCTGAGGGTATTTAGAAGAGAGGGCTCATCTTGATTTATCTAGTCCAGTGTTCTTAAAGGAGGCTAGGAGGTAGACGTGTTAGTCGTCATTAGACATACATATGTATCTCACCCTTAGCCTAGAGATTTGAAGTCAGTTTGGCTGCCTGGCTCTCCATCTTAATAATTTGAGCATCTTAGATGAGCCTGTGCACATAATCCCATGTTTTATTATGGTTGTCATAGCCTAGCCCTGTAAAAAGAAAGAATCCGACCAATAGAGTAATCACATCGAGATCAGAGCCCATGGCTGCTAAGTCAGATCTGTCTGTGTTCCTAGAAGCCCCCATCTGACACCTCAATTTGCTTTTGAGTTCATAGACTGTTTCTCTTTTCACTGACTTAGACCAGGACTTTTATTTTTGTTTTAATTGTTACAGTTTTATTGCTGCTTGTGCTCTTAATTTAAAATGATATGACTGGGGCTGGAGAGATGGCTCATCAGTTAAGAGCACTGAGTGCTCTTCCAAAGGACCTGGGTTCAAATCCCAGCACCCACACTGCAGTTCACAGCTGTCTGTTAATTGCCGGGCGTGGTGGCGCACGCCTTTAATCCCAGCACTTGGGAGACAGAGGCAGGTGGATCTCTGTGAGTTAAAGGCTAGCCTGGTCTACAAAGAGAATCCAGGATAGTCAGGGCTACACAGAGAAACCCTGTCTCGAAAAACCAAAATAAAATAAAATAATAATAATAATAAGTACTTATCACAGAATCAAAACAAACCAAAAAAATGTACTCTAAGTCCTACACCTAGTAATAATCATTTTCACAGTTAAGTACATTTTTTCTTTCTTTTCTCCTTTTCCTGTGTGCCTTTTATATTTCAGTCTTGTACAATTCAGCTATATTCCAGGAGTGTATGTGATTTTTATAAGAACAAGATTAAGGAGTAGCGTTTTGTGAAGTGCTGTAAGCACTTCCATGTCACTGCTCACCTGTCCTAGTGGCTTTGTGCGCAGAGCTAAGGAACTAGTTCTCAGTGGCCACTCCTTAGATACTCCTGCTATAAATAGAGCCTTATAAGCACTCTGAGTGTGGTTATGCCTAGGTTTAGGGTTGGATTGTGCACGTTGCCAGATTTTGCCTCCTCACCATGTGGTAGGAGGCTTTTTATCACCTTTGACAGCACTCAGCATAGATTCTAGCTATTTATGGCCTTTTTAATTCAATGGTTGAAAAATGGCATCTAGTTTCTATTTATATTTCTGAATACTAATAACAACAAACATTTGGCATGCTGTTTATGTGTGTTTGTGCACAACCCACATGGAGACCAAAGGTCAACCCCTTGGGTATTGTGCCTTAAATGCTACTAACCTTTTTCTTTTGAGACAGGGTCTCTCAGTGACCTGGAACTCACCAAGTGGACTAGGCTGGCTGGCCAGTAGACCCCAGGCATCTGCCTACCTCTACCTTCCCAGTATTAGGAGTATGAGTACTTGCACCACCACTCCAGCTTCTTAAATCCTGGTTCTGGGACCTGATTCTGCTTCAGGTGCTTGCAAGACAAGCGCTTCACTGACTGAGCACCTCCCCAGTCCCTGTTACACCTTTAATGCCTGTCTTTATCTTCTGTAAACTGCCCAGGGCATTTACATAGTTTCTTGTTGGCAGAGGTTGTTAAGAAGTTTGGTTATAGACCTTTTTATATCCTTGGCTGAATTGAGGACACATTGAACAATTTTAATGGGTGCATATTAATGCATAACATAGTATGCTTTATGTGTAACACTTGAATTCTTGCTTAAATATGATTAGGAATCTTGTTTTCTATCTCCTAAACATTTCAGTATTCAATCATTGTGCAAAGAAAACTTCACTGTGGTTTTTTTTTTTTTGGTTTTTCGAGACAGGGTTTCTCTGAATATCTCTGGCTGTCCTGGACTCGCTTTGTAGACCAGGCTGGCCTCGAACTCACAAAGATCCGCCTGCCTCTGCCTCCCAAGTGCTGGGATTAAAGGCATGTGCCACCACTGCCCGGCTCTTCACTGTGTTTTGAAAAGATTCCACAGTCTGGAATCAGGGAGCTAGTTTTCGCTATCCTTAATGGTGACAGATCCAACGCCATGCATTTAAGGGGGTTTGCTGATTCATTCTTTTATGGCCCATATATACATAGCTTAAATTTATGGCCACCTTTGAACCAGAGAGAATGTGTCTGGTGAGTCAGTGTGAGTGTGTTCATTTATTTAGAGTTAGGGTCATGCTTCATAACCCTGGATGGTCTGGAACTTGTAGTGGTAGTGATCCCCCTGCCCCTACTTCCTAAGTACTGGGATTACAGATTGCACCACTACTTCCAGCTCAGATGTAGTCTTTCTGCCAGGCAGAGCCCCAGTTGCTTGCACATATACAATGGCTTCCAGATTATCAGTTCTTTGTTATCAGGAGACAGGTACCAGTTGGAGATTGGGAATAGGAACTGACTGGCATTTTTAGTGCTGCTTTGTGTCCCTTATTATTTTAAACGTTTAACATACTCTGTAGTAAGTAATTTACTCATTATAACTCTCAAATAAGGAAATGGGGGCATAAATAGATTAAGTAACTTGCCTTAGGTCACACTGCTGCTAAATGGTAGAGGTAAGATTTGAATCCAGGCAGTTTGGCTCCAAAGCCCATGCTCTTAGCCACTAGGCTGCTCAGAGATGAAATCAGAGCCCTGTGATGAAGTAAACAGAACTAAGCTGACTGGTAAACTAGCCCTAGAATAAGAACTTATGAATTTCCTCCTGTGGGAGACTATGGAAGAGTTCCTACCCAGCATCAAATCTGCTACCGCTTTGTGTGATTATTCAAAGTACCAGTTAAACAGTCCTGGGCACGCCCTTGACCCCATCTTAGAGTGAGGAAAGTCCTGCCTTCCCTGATGATCTGAGGAACTGGCTGAGGACTGAGTGTGGTGTGGACTGCAGCTGTTCACCAGCGCTACAGCGAGCTGTGTCACCTGGGAAGCCTAGGGTACTAGCCACTAAGAAAGAGGTGACCATGCCAGTGACACACATATTAAGAGTTGATTGTAAGCCGGGCAGTGGTGGCACACACCTTTAATCCCAGCACTTGGGAGGCAGAGGCAGGCGGATCTCTGTGAGTTCGAGGCCAGCCTGGTCTACAAAGTGAGTCCAGGACAACCAGTACTGTTACACAGAGAAACCCTGTCTCAAAAAAAAAAAAGAGTTGATTGTAAAATACTATTCTTTAATCTTGTTTTTACAAATTCTGGAGTCCTGTCATGTCTGCTTAACCAAAACCTCTGAGTTGGCAAGTGGGCAGCTTTACTTACTTTTTTTTAAACTTTAGGATTATGTTATTATTTTTAATTATGACTCTGTGTGTGTGTGTTAGTGTGTGTGTGTATGTGTGGTGGGTATGTGTATTAGTGCAGGTGTACACAAAGATCCGATCCCTGCAGCTGGAGTCACAGCTGTAAGCTGCCTGTAGTGGATGCTAGGAAGAACTTGGATCCTCTGGAAGAGCAACAAATACTCTTAACTCTGGAGCCACCTCTGGAACCCTGGGCAGCTTTTTTTTTTTTGGTTTTTCAAGACTGGGTTTCTCTGTGTATAACTGGCTGTCTTGGACTCACTTTGTATACCAGGCTAGCCTCGAACTCACAGAGATCCACCTGCCTTTGCCTCCTGAGTGCTGGAATTAAAGGCATGCGCCACCAAACTATCCTGGGCAGCTTTTTAATGAGATCACCTAGTAAATTCGATGCACAAGCTTAGGACCCACCTCCTAAATCGCTAGGCATAGCATTTTACTGTCTCTTCTCTTGTGGCCCATTTTTGAGTAAATACCTAGCCACAGTGTGGTGTTCCATGGTTGAATTTTCAGCAGCTCAGCAAGCATTTATTGAGTATGTGTTAGATGTGGAATCCCATTAAGCTCTGTTGGAGTGACAAGGGTACAAGGCTCCCTGTTGCAAAGGTCTAGTGTAAATGATTGCATTGCACATCAAGTAGGGAAGTGTCAGCTGTAACCCCATGCTGTGAGCTCTTAGCTCTCCTCTGTACCTCACAGGTGAACTCCAGTTTGCTTTTGTATGCTTCCTGCTGGGCAACGTGTATGAGGCATTTGAGCACTGGAAGCGCCTCCTGAACCTCCTGTGTCGGTCCGAAGCCGCCATGGTGAAGCACCACACCCTGTACATCAGCCTCATCTCCATCTTGTACCACCAGCTTGGTGAGATCCCTGCCGACTTCTTTGTGGACATTGTCTCCCAGGACAACTTTCTCACCAGTACCTTACAGGTGAGGAGTCTGTGGGCCAATGCACGTGGTTGAGCAGGAAGGCACCCATGTGACAGCACCCTTGGGAGGGTCACCTTTTTCTTTCTTGCTGTTTTTCCATGACCCTAATATTTCTTGAGTGCAGTTCCTAGCCTTGAAATGTTTCCTGGTTCTCTATCTTGTACTGTGTTGTAAGCACCTCTGTGTCAGAGAGCCTCTCTCTGTGCCATTTCTCCCCGTGTCACCCCCAGAGGGCCTAGTACTGGATACTTAGAATTTGTATCTTCTCTACCACTTTGGGCTGCTTAGCTGTATTATCAGTTTCTTACTACTATGAGGAAATACCTGAGGCAGTCTACTTTGAATGAAGAGGTTTATATATTAGTTTATTTTTTTATTTCCTAAATTTAGTGTTTGAAGGTGGGCACATGTGCCATGTGAAGCTTTGGAGGTCAGAGTACGACTGTTGGAGTGTTGTGGGTTCTGAGGATTGAACTCAGGTCACCGTGCTTGTGCAGCAAGCACTTTGAAACTATGAACCATCTTGCAGCCCCAGCAGAGGTTTATTTAGCTCATGGTTTTGGAGGCTCAGAGCTCAAGACCTGTTGGCCCTACTGGTGACAACCTCTGAAAAACCAACCAAAGAACCCCATTGTTGCTACATTAATCCTTCCCAAGCGCACTACCCCAGTGAGCTAAGGGACTCACCAGGCTCCACTTTTTAGCATCACCAAACACATGGAGCTTCCAGGGCATGAACCCTGGGGATAACCCACAGCTAAGCAGAGCACCAGCATCGAGCTCTTGCTGAGGCTGAGCTGCTGCAGCCTAGTGAGGCAGAGTTTTGAAGCTCGTTATTCTCAAAGAAATATCTACAGCTCTTTAGATCTCATTTAAGCATTAAAGCAACTTTGATTTCCTGTTCAAACACAATGTGCCAGTTTCTGCAGAGATTCTCTGACAGAAACAGTAAAATTTGCTTTTAACTTGGCAATTAAATTTTCATTATGAGTGGTAATTAAGGAAAGAGCTTCAAACAACTTAGAATCTTCATCCTGTACTATTTCCTCCCTTGGCAAACAGATTAGTTTCTTGTATGTACTTGGGACAGCCTCTGTCACTCACATTTTGTAACTTTCTCAAGTAGAGCAGAGGCAGAAGCAGCAAGTTGTCCGTTTCCATAGCTTCTTTGCCAGCGATGTCTTTCTTTTCCCTGTATGGGATGCCCTACAAGGCCCATTCCACGCAGGACGGTGATTCACTTATTTCTCATTCCCTCCCATGAAAGAAAGTAGTGTTTATTGATGCCATTGGATAGCAGATACCATATTTACTGTGTTACATGATGTATAAGTTACTTTTTCTGTTGCTGTGATATGATAAAAGCAATTTAAAGAAGAATATTTTGTTTTTGAACATATAGTTCAAAATTACCTTCTGTCATGGTGGGGTAGTCCAGCAGCAGTAGTTTGAGGCAGCAGCTCACATGGCATCCCCAGTTCAGAAGCACAGCGGTGAATGCCTTTGTTTAACTCATTGCTTCTCTATACATTGAAGGATCCTAGCCTAGGGACTAGTGGATGGATCTTTATGCCTCAGTTACCCTAATCAACCAGACTCCCAGGCATGCCCGGGTTCTTCTCCAGTGATTCTAGATCTTATCAGGCTGGCAACAAGATTAACCATCATGTGTGGGTCCCCGGAACTCTATTGGAGAGACCAGATCATTCTCATTTTTCAAATGAAAAAATAAACCTGATAGAGTGGGTGCCTAACAGTTTCAAGGCCCTAGGTTCAGTCCTCAGCACTGGAAAAAATTAGTACTGAATATAGCATGGACCACCCTCCCCCCACACACACACCCTAAAACAATCCTGTGGATGTTTCTTGGAGGTAAAGAACACTATTCCAAAGTCCCGTGCTATTGGAAAAGTTTCTGAGGTTAGGCAGCAGACAGTTGCCTGAAAACTCTGGCATTTGGAAGACTTGTGCACTGCCGTGACTTATCTGTCAAGTGATGGCTTGAGCCTGGCATGTTCTCCTTGAGAAGAATTACACTGCCCTTTTCTGTTCTTTATAGGACAGAGAAGTTCTATCCCTCCTCTATGGGGACCCTCCTCATAGCATTGCTGGCTGCCAGGCAGTGTGAGGACTCATCAACTGCTAAGGTCTCCATTGGTGGCTGTAGCCATGGGGAGTGATGCGGTCTAGGGAATGAGGTACTGCCCTCATGATATGAGTGAATCACACAAGCACAGGAAGGCCATGCTGTTGCAGCTTGTATTGCAGCAGTAATCTGCAAAATACCAAGGGCCCAGCTGGATTGCTGGATGCCCATGTGGACTGTACAGTGCAGATGGTTTGAAAAAGTCTCTGGACAAGAAATTTAATGTCATTTGATTTGTTTTGGGTATTTTTTGTTTTTACACAAGCTCTCTAGCTCCAGTTGGCCTCAAACTCCCTTTGTAGCAAAGGATGACCTTGACTTTCAGATCCTCTGTTGTCCACCTCCCAAGTCCTGGGATTACAGGTGTGTGCCAAACACACCCAGTTTATGGGGCATTGGGGATAAAACTCAGGGTCTCACACTCTACTGACTGAGCTGTACCAGCTGATGTCATCATTTGAAAATGTTCAGCACATATGCCTTTAAAATAGCACAGTAGTGAATGTTGTTGAGCACATTTTACTTACAGCATTCCACTGCAGTTGTTGAGGAATACAAATAGGACTTAGCTAGGGTTCCTGTCCTCAAGGGTTTATTGATTTAGGAATGCTGCTGTAAACAAGATTTTGCTCTTGAAGTGGGAATATAATTGAACAAGAGGGTCGGAGTCCCTGACAGCAGGAAGTAAACAGATGAATTAACTAAAGAATTCCAGAGGTGGTGTTGTAGAAAGCAGGCCTGCCTCTGCACCATTGTTGAAGCTCGGGCTTTTTGGTCTCCCCTAGACTACATCAGAATTTATCAGTCTCGTGTTTACCTTGTTAAACCATCTGTTTCCCACGCTGGTGCCTCTGTTGCTCCAAAATGCAGCTCTGATCCTGTTTCTCTGTGGCTCTCCTCTTGCCCAGGAAATGTAAATGTGCCAGCCTTGGCCCCAAGGCACGTTGTTACTTGGCTCTTAGCTTGGTCTCTAGCTGCTGTTTCCTCCCATCGAGGCGGTGTCAGTGGTCAGTCTGCTCACAGCAAATTCCTGGACAGGCCATGCTGTTTCATTGCTTTTTTTTTTTCCTTTTGAGATAGGATCTTGCTTTGTTTCCTGAGGCTAGCTTTGAACTCTGGTACGCAAGTGATTCTGCCAGTCCAAGCAATTGGAACCATGAACGCCATGCCTAGTCTTCCTTTGTTTTAACTGTAAAAAGCACATCATTTGGATTTGATTTTCTCTCTTAGCACATTTGATAATGTTCAAGGCAGTATTAACTGTAAACATGTTTTTTAGAATATTCTCTGGAACCTCATATAACCAAAACTTTACATCCATATTTCATGCCTTCTAGACTAAACCTGATGATTCTCCTCAGCCTGTCCTGTCCTTGCCTATACTCCCTTTCTGTGAGTCCATCCCTTACCTCTGCCTCCTTCTAGTTCCTTAGCCTGCTCTGTACTTGCCACTGTAGCTTATGGTTACAGAGCCATAAGCCTGCATGTTTTCCTTATTGGTTATTTTCAACACTTAGTCAACACCTAGCATTTGACTTGTTACTACTGCTTGTTTTTTTTACATGCAAAGCATTTATAATTCCTTTGTCAGTGCAAATACATCTATAAACAATAAAGTCTGAGCAGGGCATGGTGGTGCATACTTTTAATCCCAGCACTTGGGAGGCAGAGGCAGGTGGATATTTTGAGTTCCAGGCCAGCCTGGTCTACAGAGCGAGTTCCCGGACAGCCAGGGCTACACAGAGAAACCCTGTCTCAGAAAACAAACAAAACAAACAGTAAAGTGTGACAAAGGCCACTTTATACATCAAAGAGGGAATGGTGGATTCTGACTGGGGTTAATATTTGAGGGGCTTGAGGGGGTTTCAGAATAGCTTTATGTGGGGGGATATTGATATTTCAAAAGGCATAGCGTGGACTAGGGTATTACAAAACTTAAAAAAATTTTTTTTTTTTTTTTTGGTTTTTCGAGACAAGGTTTCTCTGTATAGCCCTGGCTGTCCTGGACTCACTTTGTAGACCAGGCTGGCCTCGAACTCACAAAGATCCACCTGCCTCTGCCTCCCAAGTGCTGGGATTAAAGGCGTGCGCCACCACCGCCCGGCAAAATTTTTAATGATGCCATTTTGGTAGAGAGAATCTGATCCCCAACACAGAGACACTCACTTGGGGTGTTTGTGACTGAATGAATCAGACTTAAAAGCTTCCTCAGCCTGCTACTTGCTCTTTTCCCATTTAGTCAAGTGGAGCTGGCCTCCTTGCTTAGGAGCATAAATAGTAGTATCCATGGAGAGGAACTGGTGTTTGTGTGTGTAAGCGCTTAAAGATGTTGAAGACAGCCACATTAGCATGGAGGATAATGGCATCAGCCATTGATTTTTTTTTCCCTTTAACTTTCCCATGTGAGACACTTGAATAAATGCCACTGGCTTTTACAAGTCCCTTGGATTTAGCTTGACTAAAAATGATTTGGTTTACAAAAAGCTTTTTTTTTTCATTTAAAGTAACTTAACTCATAATTTTCTTAAAGTCAATGAAAAGATAATCTAGAGTTAAAAGCATGTTGCAAAGAGTTATGCACAAAACAAGGCTTCTGATTGCTGACTTCATAGTGTTTGGACATGTAGTCACATAAACTGGGGTGTTTGGAGATTTTGTTGTTATTTTGCTATAGCTGTAGATGCATCCCAAGCAAGCTTCATGCTTTGTTACTATCTAGGTGCCATCTCTTGTCTTATTTTTGAGATGGGTGGGATCTTATGTATCTCTTGCTAGCCTCAAACTCACTATGTACATGTACATGATCTTTAATCCCCCTGATCCTCCTGCCTCTACCTCCCAAGTGCTAGGTTTACTATCATGTTGCCACCATGTGCAGGTAATGTGTGCTGGGAATGGAACAACAGGACTTTGTCCTTTTGAGGAAAGTACCAACTGAGCTATACCCCTAGTCTCAATAATGTCTATAATGTTCTTATCATAAACTTAAAAATTTTTATGTATATGGGTATTTTGCCTACTTGTATGTTTCTGCACCACGTGTATGCCTAGTGCCCTTGAAAACCAGAAAAGGATGTCAGATTCTCTGGAATTGGAGCTATGAGCTGTTGTAAGCTACCATGTGGGTGGTGAGAATCACACTCAGATCATCTGGAAGAGCACTCAGTGGTCTTAACAACTGAGCCATCTTTCCAACTTCATATCATAAATATTTCTGATAGACAAATTTATCTACTTTCTCCCTCCATCGACTATCGCTTTTGTGTGCTCAAAATGCATTGTCTCATTTAGCCCTTAAAACAGTGCAAGAAGTTGGGGATATAGTTCCATCAGATAGATGGTACAGACCTTCTGTTTTGTTCACACTCCAAAACAAGGGGTGACAGGGTTGAGATTTGGATCTGAAGCCCATTGTAGGAGAGTTCCTATATATAATTATAGCTCCAGATGAAACAGCACATATATTTTGACCTGACATGATTCCAGGCTGGTGAGAAAGCTCAGCAGGTAAAGGTGCTTGGCACCAAGCCTGTTGACTGAAGTATGACCTCAGGACCCCACATGGTACAAGGAGAAAACTGACTCCTGCAAGTTGTCTCCTGACCTCCATGTGCATGCTATGTGGACAGCTGCACATGTCAATTTAAAAATGTAATTTTTAGAAAAAAAATTTAAAGAAGGTGTGAGGTCAGGTGCGCTAGTGCACACCTCAAGAGGCTGAGGCAGGGGGTCTGTGAGTTCAAGGCCAGCCTGGTATATATCAAGTTCCTGGACAGTCAGAACTCCACAGAGAAAGCCTCTTGTGAAAGGAGATGTTCTTCCTGGTGCTTTTCTCTTTGTTGTTCATCAGTGCATTGGTGTAGTTTTTCCTTGAAAGCCGCTTCAGCTGCTGGGTATGGTGGAGCACGCCTTTAGTCCCAGCAGTTGGGAGGCAGAGGCAGGCGGATCTCTGTGAGTTCAAGGCCAGGCTGGTCCACAAATCAAAGGCAACCAGGTCAATTACACAGAGAAACTCTGTCTCCAAAACAACAAAACGCTTCAGTTACAGTGATAACAAAGTGTTCTTCTGGCCAGTTTCATTTGTAAGTCAATCACTTGAGGGGTTTTGTTGTTTGTAAGGAAGTTTCTTTTCTGGCCTAGCCAAAAAATTAAGATAAGCCAGGCTCAACTATCCTCTGTGATTCTACTTTCTCAGCATGGCGTGACTCACCAAACTTTGCTTTTTTTTTTTGGTTTTTCGAGACAGGGTTTCTCTGAATATCTCTGGCTGTCCTGGACTCACTTTGTAGACCAGGCTGGCCTTGAACTCACAAAGATCCGCCTGCCTCTGCCTCCCAAGTGCTGGGATTAAAGGCGTGCGCCACCACCGCCCGGCTCAAACTTTGCTTTTTAAAAGAGTTTACGTTTATGACAGAGTTCTTCTCTTTTAATTTCATGATAGACCTAATGATTAGAGTGTTGGTATTTTACTTGGGTTGGGGGTTGTTTCTGTTGTTGTTGTTGTTTTAAGACAGGGTCTCACTCTGTAGACAGGGCTGAATTTAAACTTACAAATCCACCAGCCTCCCGAGAGCTGGAAGTCATAAAGTCACACATCACCACCTCCCCTGGCCCATGTTTTTTATTTTACATAAATCCATTCATTTGCTAAATGTGATCATCCTGTTTTAAAAGTCTTTTAAAAACAATGTCCAAGATTAATCAGCCAAAATTAAAATTAAGATGATTCATTTTTCCATGGTGTTAGAAGTCTTTACTTGATTTTACCTTAGGGAATAAAGCAGCTAGATGATCACTAAGTTTTCTAAAGAAAGCATAGAATTTATCCAAAAATAAATGAACCAGGATAAAACTGCTTAAATAAGTGTCCCCTAGCCTCTGCAGGAGGGAAGGTCACTGCAAATTGAACCCAAGGCCTCACCAGTGCCAGGCAAGCACTGTTTCCTGAGCTGTATTCCCTAGTCCTAACCAAATATTCTTAAACATCCTTTCGGAATTGTTTTTGAACTATCAAGCAGGATAAACCTATAGTCCCAGCACTTGGGAGCAAGGCTCAGGCAGAACTGAAAATCGGAGGCCAGATTAAGCCACAAAGTAAATTCAAGGCCTTTCTAAACTATGTTCTGAGACAGTGTTTTAAGAAAAACCAAATTAATTATTAAGTTTGTAAAACTTTTTTTTTTAAGGTGGTAGGGGCCAGGTATGATGAAATGGGATGGGAAAGGAGGGAATAGGGAGGAACAGGAAGGTTTGACAGTCCAAGGACAAATCCAGAGCCTAAGTGTGCATCAGCCTCAACAAATCCATAGAGGCTCCCTGGCTGAGAACTAGATTCCAGAAGAAAACCCTGTACCTGTGTATAGTCGTCTACTTATAACGGGACTTTCTGCACTCGTCATCAGTTAAATAAAGATATGGAGACATTATTATTTATAAAAGCGTAGGCACTATAGCTGAGCAGATTCTTGGCTATTCTAACACCTCTAATTCTGGCCTACCTCGGCCACATGGTCCGTTACTTCTCTCTCAGTCCTGGCACCTGTTCCTTCCTTGCCATGCTGCCAGTTTCCCTCATTTCATTCTTCTCCCTGAGACTCTCTCTCAGCCCAGAAGTCCCACCTTTCCTCTCCTGTCTAGCTGTTGTCCATCAGAGCTTTATTAAGCCATTCGAAAGGTGAGAGAAGGAAGACTGTTTACAAAATATGATGCAGGTGCCGAGCCATAAGAATAACAATACCATAGTCTGGACAGTCCTCAGCTCTCTGCCAATTTAGCAATCAACAATTGAATATTCAGAGATGCCCTTCACACAGTGTACAAAAGATTACCCCAACATCCACTGGTTGCATGGTTATGGCTGTTTACCCAAATGAGTCAAACAGTACAGTGGGAGCATGTAATTCTGTGCATGTATACTTCAGTAAATTTGTTTTTTAAAAATGAAAGTCATTGTAGCCTGTGGCCCAGGTTCTGGAGACCTGCAAAGGAAACAGGGCAGGACTAAAGGTTCAGGATCCAGGATGTATTTATTTACTCTGCCAAGACAGAAGAAGGTTGTAGTGAAGAAATTATAAGACTAATTATCCCTGCTTGGTTGGATCCTGCTGAGCATGGTACAGTGACCCAGTGTCCTTTTCTGTACAGTGTGAATAGTAATTTCCTATCCTCCAGTCTTCCAGGCTTGTAGTAAAGATTTAAATGACAAGTTAAAAGACAAAGTAATTTTCAAATTAGAACCTTTTAAACAAACAAACAAACCAAAGGCTTTGCTTGTACCCACTTGTAGTCGATTTTACTCTCAGGCATGTTCAAAAGGTAGGTGGGGAGTTCCAGCCTCTCACTTCTGGCTATTGCCAAGTGCAGTACACATCTGCTTGTTGTTCTTACTGTTTGCTGAGCATCCCGGGGTGCTAACTGCCAGGCTCTGGGTGATGTGCTGTGTTGGACACACAGTTAGGATCTGTTCCCCACTCTGTAAGACATGGGCCACTGTGATATGACGGTATAAGGATGCCATGAGGGAAGCCAGGCCCAATGCTGGAGGAACCGAGCTCAAGCAGTTCATTTCAGCGTAGACCCTTGGAAGAGTCACTCCCCACTCCTGCATTCAGTCAGCTCCTGGTTAAGCCAAGACTGGAACACGTGCCACATACCTGTCTCCAGGCACTCTGCCTTGGCTGCCCTTCCCATGGCTTGAAGAGAATGGTTGTGGCTTGAAGAGAATGGCTGTGAACAAAGACTACTGCAAATGAGCCTCACCTCTCCTGCTAACACTGTGCAGAAGTTGGTAGTCATTTGGAACCAGCTGCAGAGTGTATCTGTTGTCTTTTCAGACAAGCTCCTTAAACCCAGGGTCCTTTATAGTGGTGTATAGGCCAGCTACAACCAGAGGTGACTGAATTAGAGTTGCTTGTGCCCTGTGGCCATGTGTGCAGTAGCCCTGTAGGGTGACAGGTGGCAGAGAAAAAACTTTGTATTTGCTGGGCTGTGGTGTACATGCCTTTAATCCTAGCACTTGGCAGGCACAGGCAGGTGGATCTTTGTGAGTTCAAGGTCAGCCTGGCTTTACAGAGCAGAGTTCTAGGACAGCCAGAGCAACAGAGAGAAACTCTGTCTCAAAAAAACAAAACAACACAACAAAACCCTTGTATTCTCTTCTGGATATTTGAACACCTTCCCACTCCATATCCTTAAAGTACACATTTTTTTCCAGATTAAATAATCTTCATTGTCGTTTATGTTACATCTTAATCAAATCCAGATCCTCATACACACACTGCTAAACAAACCCTGTCCTGCCCAAGGTTCCAGCTGAGAAGAACCATAAAACATCAGGAACTTCGCTGCCCATTCTTTCAGTCTCCAAAGCTCTCCGTGTGTGCCACCAGTACAGGGCATCTATGCCCATAGCCTTTCCTAAGAGCCTCCCATGATGGTCTTCTTGGCCTCAGCTCCACAGGCCACCAGATGCTCCGCGAAGGCTCGGAAACCGCTCCTAACGCACCCCCACACCGCTCCATTGGTGGACATGAGCGTTTTTTCAAAGCCCCTGTGGGCTCCACCATCTTGTTAAAGTACACATTCTGAGCTGGAAAATATGTTTAACATCACTAATCACTAGAGAAGTACAAATCAAAATTACATTGAGATAGCTCTCAAATCTAACAGGATGGCTGTTGTTCAAAGAAAAGTAAGTAAAGCAAAAACACATTGAGCAGGCTGCAGAGGAGTTGGACCCCTGTGTTCTGCTGCAGTGGTACGCTGTGGTACAGCTGCTGTGGAAATGGTGTCCAGTGACGCAGAGTTGCCATAGGTCGGTGCTCCATGTCTAGGTCTGCACCCAAAGAACTGAAAGCAGGGACTCAAGTATTGTACAACTGTATTCATGGAGGCTTTATCCCCAGTACCTAAAATACAGAGGCCCAAATGGTCACTGACAGGTGAATGGCAACCAGAATGTGGACCACCAGAGGCTGAGGAGGTAGGTTAGAGTTAAGTGCAGAGGATCTGAGTTCAGTTCCCAGCTCATGGCCACCTATGACTGGCTTCAGGACACCCAACACCCGCTCTGTCCTATGTATGTACCTATATGAGTAGGTACATGAGGCACAGAGGCACAGACATGCACATAAATAAAAATAAAAACCTTTTAAATTGTAAACACACACATATGCCTGCCTGTCTGCAAGTGTGTATGAATTGTGGGTAGGAGAGCATAGCGGATAGGGCCTTATTATGTAATCCAGACTGACCTTGAGCTTGATTACAAGTGTGCACCATGTTTAGCTCTCCTCTTTAGCTTTTAAAAGAAAGGAGATTCAGGGCAGGAGAGATGGCTCAGCGATTAAGAACACTGGCTACTCTCCCAAAGGACCCGGGTTCAAATCCCAACATCCACATGGCAGTTCACAGCTGTATGTAATTGCTGCGCATGGTGGCTCATGACTTTAATCCCAGCACACAGGAGGCAGAGGCAGGCAGATCTATGTGAGTCTGAAGCTAGCCTGGTCTACATAGTCCAGGACAACCAGGGCTACACAGAGAAACCCTATCTCAAAACAAACATAAACAAGGAGATTCTGGTGTATGCTACAATATAGATAAACCTTGAAGACACGCTAAGGGAAATCAGCCAGTCACAAAAGGACAGATGCTATATGATTCTCTTCTGTGAGGTTCCTAGCCTAGTCAGATTCATAGAGACAGCGAGCAGAAGAGTGTTGCTGGAAGCCAGGGGAGGAGAAGGAGAGGGAATTGGTGTTTTGTGGGTAGAGAATCAGCTCGAGAAGATGAGAAGTTTCTAAAGATGAGCGTTGGTGATCGTTGCATGATGGGAATGCACTATCGCCGCTGGCTAATCACTTAAAATAGTTTAAATGGTAGCTATATCTATTTTTCCACAATTTAAACAATGGTAATGTTTTTTAAAATGAACATTAAAGACAGATTTTAAGAGGAATAGAAGCCTCAAACTTGCAGTCTATTGCCCACTTAGAGATTAGAGCAGCATTTCAGCCTTGTTGGCTGAGGGCCTGGGACTTTATGGGATTGAAGGGCTTACGGTCTCCCCAAACTTTTATTTACAACACCTGGTGTAACTTTCCTTTCTTCTGTGTTGTTGCCCAGGTACCTTGTAGATCTTAACACACCCTAACCCCAGGTGGGGCTGCAGAGGTGACTAGTGACCTTACTTTCCACAGGGCGTCTGTGCCCAACATGGAATTTTCCATTCCAGTCCTGGTCCACTGTCTTCCTTCTTGTTTTGGGGGGTGCATAGTGTTGTCCTGGGACTGGGCCAGCAGCAGCTGATCTACTGCCCTAGAGGACTTTCTTGGTCCTCTGTTCTCAGGAGTAACTTAACCTCTGTTCTCTGCAGGTTTTCTTTTCTTCTGCCTGCAGTATTGCTGTGGATGCCACCCTGAGGAAGAAAGCAGAGAAGTTCCAAGCCCACCTGACTAAGAAGTTCCGGTGGGACTTTGCTTCAGAGCCGGAGGACTGTGCTCCAGTGGTGGTGGAGCTCCCTGAAGGCATTGAGACTGCCTAACTTCAAATCCTCAAGCCATGGGAGACCCCTTCTCACATGACTGCAACCCACTGTCTCCACTCACTCACCTGTCCCAGGACCCTCAGCACAGCGATCCAGTCAGGGCCTGCAAAGATGGAGCCAGAGTCCCTCCTCACCACTAAATACATTCTTTTGCTGCAAAGCAGCCATTTGTGGTTCCCTTTAGCCCTGCCCTGGCGCTGAATCTCAGAAAAGTGTGGTCCAGATGAAACCTGCCCAAGCAATTGTCTAATTCCTTCTGACAATGAGAAAATGAACCTTAAGTCCAAAAGAACTAGCTGCTTATACGGTAGCTGGTTAAAAGAGAAAAGATGAAACCTGGTCCACCCCAGGGTCTGTGGTATTGTCAGTGAATTCTTATGTTAAGTAGATTTGAAATCAAATGTGGTTTGTTCAGAATTTTTGCCTGATCCTGGTTGAATGGAAGGAAACCTGCCAGAAAATGAGCCACTGTACTCTCAGGAACCTAGCCTGGGGAAGGGTGACAAGGAAGATGGTCAACTTCTTCTCCCAAGTCCCCTCTGTCTAGAACCCCCAGTGGTTGATACCCCAGAACTGGCCCCTAGTCTTGGGGCCCTAATGGTACTGTCACCTTTCATTCTGAGGCCTCACACTCTGAAGTGGGGCATGAAAGCCTCCCACATGTCCCCATTTTTCACTAAGGCTACCATGACTTTTTCTGGTGACATGGAAATCAACAACAAAAGGGAAGGTTCTCACCCCAGCCTGCTTCTTAGGCCCTATTAAAATTTAGACCTTTTCTTCATAGCCATGGAGATAGCTGAGTATCCTAATTCTCTCCAGCTCTCTGTGGCATTGTCATCAGTCCTGTTTCTGGTGTTAGAAGTCTTGAGGGCACACCCATTGTGCTGTGTGTGTGGGTAGAGTTCTGCCTCAAGAAGGGCTCCCAGGCCCTCCACCCTGACCTCAGGCTGTTTGCTATACTCTGGAATCCCAGTGCTATCCTCTTCTGAGGCTTGAGCTCACAGCAGGTCTCTGAGAGTCCTGCTGTTTAAGACTTTCAGTTCCTCTTGTTTCCTTGGAGATGTTTTTCCAAGAGCATAATGCACATTAAAGTCTTTGAGTTGGGACTAATCCCCCTGTGTGAGTCTTCCAGCTAATTTGCCCAGTTCCCAAAGTAGCCAGGCTGCTGTCCTTAGACATCTACCTGCAAAGCGCACCTAGGAGACCCTGCTCACCCCCTGCAGTCTCTGGAGAAGAGACAGGTTTGCCTGTCTCCAGTGAAAGACACACCCTGTAGCTCTCTATTAACCTGAAGTTTCACCTTGTGGGAAAAAGCTCCATCAAAAAAAAAAAAAAAAAAAAAAACTCCTTAGAGCCACCTGGGATGGTGTGTTAAAAGTGCAGATCCCAAGAAATGAAGTTCTGATTGATGCATGCTGTGACATGGATGGCTAGGGAGATGCTCAGCGGGTGAAGTCTGCTGTACAAGCATGAGGACTTTCAGATCCCCAGCGCCATGTGGAAGCCAGGGCCGCAGTGCACACCTGGAATCCCTGTGCTACAGAGGCAGGAAGATGCCAGGAGCTTTCTGGTCAGCCAGAAATTGATAGCCACAGGTTCAGTGAGAAACCCTGTCTCAAAAAGAAAGTGAAAAGTGATAGAAGATATCCAGTGTCAACCTCTGACCTCCACACACTTTCACACAAATGCACCTAACACATAACCTACACATTCACAAATACACAAATAACGTGCTGAGGGAAGGATGCCAGACAAGAAGCATTCCGTGCTAGCTATGTGCAATAACCAGTGCCGGCGGATCCACAGGGTTTCAGCTGAGGACCACCCATGGTGTGAACTTTGAAGCAGTAGTTTGTGGGACTCCTGTGGAAGTACAGGCTCCCATCTCCACAAGGATTCAAAGGGCTTGATTTCTGAGGTACACTCAGTTTTGAGTGACACTGTTAAGCAGTAACACATCACACTTGATGCCAGGAACACCTCTGAGACAAAATGTGTCTCCCACTGTCATTGTGTAGGCAGCACTTTGAAATTGGGCCATTCCCCAAGTGTCCCTATGTCTCCACAGATGCCTCTCTCTCTATGCTTAAAACAGGTTGAACAAGAGTAGCTGCTGTTTGAAAAATGCCATTCTGTTACTTCACTTAACTCCTCATGGTGCAGCGAGTCTTAATCATCACTTACACCCGTTTGATTTGTATGAAAATGAGCTCAGAGAACATTGTTTTTTCCAGGGTCACACAGCAGTATCGAAGACAAGAGTCAAGCTTGTGCTTACTGGCACCCGTGGCCCACTCTACTGTGTTCACAGCTGTCGTTTGCCTTTGCTGCCCTGCTGTGTGTAGGGTACTTGTGTGACTTTGGACAAACTTTTACTGGGCCTACGTCTCCTTATATAGAGGAGAGTTAGCTTGGATTTGGGGGTTCTCATACAAATTTCCCAGGCTCCTCCAAGTATTAAAAGTTGGCCCTGGGCCATTTTACAAATTTCAGAAAGGAAATTACAATCATACAAGGCAGTATGTCTAGGGCATAAAACAGTAGGTCTCTTGTTTGAAGCAGAAATGAGAGACCTTTGGGACTTTGCATGTCCCTCTGTCTCTCTCTTTTTATATATGTGTTTATGTGTGTTTATATGTGTATGGAGATCAGGACAACTCCCAGGAATCGACTTTTCTCTTATCACCATGTTGGTTTAAGGAGTCAAACTCCACCATCCTGTGTGCTGGTTAAAGAATCTGAAGACAAGGTAATTGTTACTTAACACTTGTGCTGTTTATGGAAGAGAGCTACTCAAATACAGTCCTTAGCATGGCTGAGCTCTGAGCTCTTTTCCAGTTTCAACATATCCAGAAGTGAAACAATTGGCAAGACCTGGCCTGGTTTTCAGATCTCAAATGTTGGCCTCCTGGGGTCTGGCTCTTATTTGCAAGGCTGGGTTATCCTATTAACAGAATCAGCAGCAGCAATGACTTGCCAACCTCATGACAAGCCCTTCTTTCTCTGAGCCAAGTTCTCACGTCTCACCACTCAAACAGTGGAAAGAGTTCCCTGCGGTTGATTGCCTCTTACTGTCAGTAATTATGTCCCCAACGTCATCCATTGTAAATATTATTTAATATTCCCAGGGCACTGTGACATGCTGGTCTCTCCAGCTAATTAGACATTGGCTTGGCAGAGATACCATCCCCTGCTGAAGTGACTGGAAACAGCCGTGGTCAAAACCAACACTGAGTCACACCTGCAGATTCAAGGCAAAACATGACGGCAGTGCTTACCTGAACTGCCCAGGAATCCCGGAGGCTGTGTGGTTCTTTAGTCTCCATTTCCTTCTGAACACAGACATCTCAGATCTTGTATCTCCCCTGAGCAGGTGTAGTCCCCATAGATCCATCTAGACCTTTCTTGCTATGAAGTGGCCACGGTCTGGGTCCTGGTGCTGTCTCATTCTCTCCCAAAGCCCCCTGCTATGGACTGTCCCGCTGTGGGGAGCAGGATAAGAGAAATGAAGGGTCCTAGCAGGGTGAGAAGAGATGCTTCCATTTGAATGAGGCAATTTTTGGGCAAAGACCAGAAAGAATCAAGTGAAGTATCTGGAGAAAGCATTCTAGGTAGATATAACAGAACACAGGCCCTGGGGCTAGGGCAAAGGTTAAAATGAGCAGCGTGGAACGGTCACAGTGGGGAATAGTAGAAGGAATCAGGTTGGAGGGAATTAGACTGTCCATGGCTTAAATGGCTGTTCGCTGTAGTTAGGCATTTAGGTAGAAGAGAGACGTTAGTTGACTTGTGTTTTGACAGCATTGCAGACTGCTGTGTTGGACACGACTGTAGTAGGTAGGTTAGAGGCAGGAAACCTATGAGGAACTCGTGCCACTATCCAGGTGAGAGGTTCAGGTGGCCCAGGCAGAGCGATGACAGCATGCCACCTGCTCTGGGTCCTGACTCAGTCATGGGAAGACTGGGCACCTCCAGAAGACCAGGTCGCCGCTGATTCTCCGAAGTCAAAGACTACTCCCAAGGGTATTTACTGTCTGTCCGCTCTCCCAGTCTCTCCATGGACTCTGACAGCCCTTCTGATACTCACAGAGCCATGGTCCGTGTGGGAAGGTGGGGCAGTGAGGAAGTGCTGGGAATCTGTCCCAGGGCTGGGAGACAGGATGGTTCTGTTGAGAAGCACCAGGTAAGTCAGGTCCCAATAGGCTGTGGTCACACTGTGTGGGTGTTCCTGAGGGGCACTGAGGAAGGTCTCTGCAGGACTAACAGTTAAGAGTGGGTGAGTGCTCCCTGGTCAGGAGCTACTCAGACATGTCTATTAACTGGAACTAGCATTTGTTAGGGGTCCCTGCTCACTGGACACTGCTCTGGTCCTTTGCTGACTGTTCTCAGTCTACAGCAGCACTGCTTCAGGGACAGTGCCATCCTTTCTTGTACAGACAAGGGTCAAAGCTGTAAGGGAACTTCCTCTCGGCCGCCTGCCCTTTGCCACGCGACAGCATACTCAATCTATTCCTGTAGTATGGTGTTTTCTATAACTGTGTTCACCCACGCCCGTTCCCAGAAATAACGACTTTGAGACTTCGTTTTATTTACAAATGCCTAGGCTATAAGCTTTGCCTTATTCTCCAACTAGCTCATAACCTAATTAGCCCTAAAGTTATTCTAATCTTGTATGCTTGGTTTAACACTTGCCTGTCCTCCAGAGTTCCCGGGTGAATCCTTCTGCACCTGACTCTATCCCAGAATGCACTGTTTCCCCCAGAACTCCTCCCTTCTATTTCCTGCCTAAGTTATAGGCCAATCAGCTTTTTATTGACAGATGAAGCTTCCATACAAACACAAGAGCTTCTCTCCACATATTCCTCAGTCTCTTCCACTATTCCACAGGCACATAGTCTGTGATGTAAGGACAGGGGTTTTGAGGCCATCAGCCTGATAGTGCCCATGTCGTCACTTTTCATAGTGGTAGGCAGACCCCTGGCTCATGTATCATACCAGATTCTCCCTGTCCATATCTGGCCTGTGGGCACACTGGACTAGACATAGGAGGATGGAACAGCGTCTGACCCAGAGAGAGCTGTCTCTGCCCTGCTGCTGTGGACCTTGGGCTACCAAGGGCTGTCCCGGCTAGAATGTCCTGCACAGAAGCTTCTCCTCCCTCAGACCTTTTCCTCCCAGAGTTGCTGGAGAGTTTTGCAGAGAAAGATACTGCCAAGTGAGGGACAATCACTTCTTTATCGCTGAGATAAAACTAAAGTCAAGGTGACTTACCAGGACTTATGGTTCTAGATGGATGAATTCCTCACCACCACTCTATAGGCAGGAAGGAGACAGTGAACTGGGAATGGTGTATGGCTCATGAAACCTCAAAGCCCATCCCCTGTGACACACTTCCTGCTGGCACACCAACCAAGCCTCCCCAAAGAGTGCCACCATCTGGGGATCAAGTATCCAAAGCTGGAGACCCTTAGGAACACCTCATTCAAACCACAGCAGGGGCCTCTGAGAGCTGAGCCAATGACCAGAGAGGCCTGGCCTCTCCTGCTCCTCAACAAGACAAACATCAGTATTCCAAGTGGAGCAGCTTGAGCTGAGGACCAGGCTGTGGAGGTGGCCGGAAGTGAAGGGATGCTGGACCTAAAGAAGCCTGTATGTTCTTCATCCTCTCAGAAAGTGTCTCTGTACATTTCTCTGGTGTCTTTGGATGGTTTTGAAAATACTGACCTTATAAATTTTATTTGTTTGTTTAATTGAGAGACAGGGTCTCACTAAGTAGCCCTGGCTGGTCTGGAACTTGCTCTGTAGACCAGACTGGCCCCAAACTCACAGAGATCCACCTGCCTCTGCTTCCCAAGTGCTGGGATTAAGGATCACCAAGCCCAGCATGAAATATCTCAAGACTATAAATACAAATGCCAGTTACTTTACAGTTTTGTGACATTTGGAAACATGCTTTACTTCATGCCACATGTCAAGATTTCCCTTTTGATCTCATTTCCTCATTTCCCCATCACTTTAATGCCTGGACGTCCATTCCCACCTCAAGATGATGTGCACGTTAACCTAGATTTTGTTCCAGTTTCCCCAATGCTCTTATTTGTCTTTTGCCACAGTACAAATCTGTTCCCAGAGCCCTGCAATGCCCAGCTCGGTGCTGCCTCTCACGCTCAGGTCTGTTCTCCACTTCCTACATGTTAAGTCCAATCACACTGTCTCACACCTCCAGCCTGTCCTTTTCTTGGCCACCAAGGACTTCTCACAAACCCTGCCATTCCCTCATGGTGTTCACAGCCTGAGTACACACAGCCAGCCCTTGGGACTGCAGCCTGTAGGTGTGCAGCCCTCCTGATGCTTCTCCACTTCCAAGCAGTTGCTCATATCCTGCCTCCTGGACTAAGTGAGAAACCGCTACATTGAATGGAAGATGTCTCTCTCTCTCTCTCTCTCTCTCTCTCTCCTTTCATCCCTTCACCTCTCCCTCCCTTCCTTCATCTCCCCTTCCTCCATCTCCCTTCCTTTTTGCCCCCTGTCTCCACAGAGACCACCAGAGTGTCCAGTGTTCAATCACCGCTGTTCATGCAGACTTCCCAGCTCACTTCACCAGATTAACTGAGATTGATACTGAGTACAATTCAGCCAGTTAGCGTCTTCCATGGGATGCCCCTTTTGGAAGGGGCAAAAAGACCCCAGCATCTCTTGGAATTTCGGCATTAAAAGCCTCTCAGTTGGCTCATCATCCCCATCACAAAAAGCCCTCTACCTAAGTTGAACTGAAGGCCCACACAGAAGGAAGCTGAGCCGAGAGAAAGCCAGAACAAGCTAATAGCACTGGAACTCCTGGATTCAGCCCTGCCTGCAGCCCCTAAACCCAGGCTTCCTTCTACAAGAGCTAGAAGGACACCTCCTAATTGAAGCTCCTTCATGACAGGCTCCTGCTCGCTGAAATCCCATCTCTATCCCCGTGCTGGAAGGATGGGTGAGGTGTGATGACTGTCACTCTCAACCAGGATGACACTGAGCAGAAAATTCTTCCTCAAAGTAAAGGAGCCTGACTTCAGGAGAGGTGACCAGGATTGGGCTGGGTAGCCTGAAGCAACTGTACCCACTGGGCTTTCAGCATGGAGAGAGAGAGCAAGAGTCCCAGCTGAGACACTCCTCCCTTGGAGGATTGGCCTTCACTGTCTGCTCATCTGCAGAGTTGTGAAGGGCCTCTGGACAGTCTTACACTATGCATGGTTAAGCTGCAATTCCAGGAGGGAACAGAAATTTTTGTCATGTGGTGACCAGGAATTGCTTCCTGCCCAGGCAGAGGCAGAACTCCAGCTCTCCCATCAGCACCCTGGACATGCCGCAGGCCTCTGTGGCAGCACTGGAGGGCTCAGCGGCTATTGATCCGTTGTTTGGGTAGTGCTATCCAGACAATCTGTACCACCACACTGGTGCCCTTGAGCTGGGCTGGGGCACCAGGACAGCTGCCGCTGATCCCACTTTATTGGCCACACAGGGAAGGCCACTGGCAGGCCAAGCCAGCACTGGCCCTTGCAGAGCCTTCCCTCAATGCCAGCAGCAGACCCCGAGATACTAGGAACTTTCCAGTCTCTTACAACAGTTAAGTCTCATGCTTGGGTTATCCTCCATCAGTCTGATTTCACTGCCCAGCATCTTAACCCCTGCATCCAGAGAGATAGATTTCGATGCCAACTGGGGCTAGGCACATAAGACATGTGGGTGACGGGTCCTGTGAGGACAGGCAGTGAGCACACCACTGATTTTCACTCCATCCAGGACAACCTGTTCAAGGCGAATTCCTGGGAGCTTTTAGTTTTTCAAGAGAAGCTGGGAATCTGGGTTTTTATGTGAAACTTCTCTATTTTTAAATGTTGGCAACAAATTGAGATTTCTTAAAGGAAAAAAAAATGAAAACCAACCAAAGCCTCATTTGTAAGCCAGTGGATTGCAACTTTCTGCCTATCTCTACACCCTTTCTACAGCTCGTCCATCTGTCTGTCCTCCCTCTAGTATCCAGCAGGAAGACTGACTTTCACGGTTGTGGTTTACCACTGGCTTGCACTAACACCCATCCATGGAGTATGCTCTAGAAGCCTGCCAACACCACGAACAGTGGCTGGGCAGGGCCTGTGGGGCGGGGCCTTCAGGACAGTGATAGGAGAATGTGTTTGTGTACAGTTTCAAAGGTAAGGAGATGGACAGCCAGTGAGGCAGTATCTGTGGCTGGGCCCTACAGTTCTTATTGAAAGATTGGTGACACTTGTTCCTACGCCCTGTTAAACCATGGGCAAGCTCATCCTGCCACACTGGTGCTGTTCATGGCCATGCGGCTTGTTAGAGGACACAGATATTAGGATGTGAGTCTAGCCTTGCCCTGTTGATGATAGTGCCAGGGAAGTCCCTGAGCCTCCAGGATTCCTCTATAGCATAGGAGTTGAAGCAGCTCTCAGGATAAGCATCAAGAACCAGCTGTGTAAGAAGGTGAGATATGTAGTATATGGGTGGCTAGGCTCATTTCCAAGAGACAGGACACAGGGGAGGCCTTGGTGGGGCTCTTGGGCTCAGATCTTCACCTGTTTTCTTTCTTTTTTGAGACAGTGTCTCACTATGAAACTTTGGCTATACTGGAACTCACAATGTAGACCAGGCTGGCATTTAACTCACAGAGATCTGCCTGCCTCTACCTCCAGAGTACTGAGATTAAAGGCATTTCACCACCACACCCAGCTCAGCCTCTTTCTCGGGTCATACTGAACCTTATGCACCTGACAGAAGAGGCGGGAAGAGGCCATGGGGAAACTGGCCATCACAGTTCTGTGGGACCAAAGATAGACCCAATATGACAGACCCAGCTCCCTTCACTGGCCACTAGGGCAGTGCTGGCCACAGTGCAAAGACCAGATGATACTTAGCCGCATCTGCTTCCTGTCTCCCATGGGGCAAGAAGGGGTCTCAAGGGCACTGTGCAAGAAGCAGGGCAGAGCCAAAGGCTGTCCTGCTAAGAGGGTGCCAATGTGGGGAGGACCCCAGGACTCTCATGAGTCTCTGACACAGGCAGTTGATCACAGACCTCTTCTGTTCCAGTGAGGCGCCCAGACAGTCATGGCCAACCGAAGGAAGCTGCCCCTGGCAGATGACCTGTTTCTCTTTCCCTCATCTCAAAAGTGGGGAGATGAGCCCAGAGCCGGCACAGGCTATAGTGAAAGTCACTCAGCATGTTTATTCCATGACCAGAGTCCAAGCTGCTGCCAGACTAGAGCCCAAACCTAGGATCGTCCTGTCCTGTGTGCAAGGTCCTTAGGCGCATCCTGACTAATCCAGGCTCATCCCCAAGCTAGGAACTTTGTTTTCACCCAGAAGCTGCAGCCCTACAAGTATATCAGAAGGTTGAGCCTGCACAATCCAGGTCCTCCTTGCAGTGTCTCTAAAGGGGCTAGAGTTTCTCTGTAACTCTAGGGGCATTGGCTCTGCCTCCAGCTCCCAGCAACATCTAGCTCCACTTCTGAGAGCTGCATGTTTCCCTTTCTTTTGGAGCAGGGGACCCTTGTAGCCCTTTAGTGCAATGGGTTAAGAGTCAGGATCTACACACCAGGATGCTCTGAGCTATGGCAATAAACACGGCCCCTGAGTCAGCCCAGTGCTGGAGGGGGGGGGTGCTCTAATGAGAATCTGTGCTTGCTTCATTTCTGACCCACAGCAGTCAGATCTGTACCCAGCTCAGAGGAGAAGAGGCAAATGGTTGGCTGAATAACATCTTAATG
The DNA here is from genome assembly GCA_907164525.1 of Lophiomys imhausi. Lineage (NCBI taxonomy): Eukaryota > Metazoa > Chordata > Mammalia > Rodentia > Muridae > Lophiomys > Lophiomys imhausi. The sequence continues at coordinate 3,329,422 of CAJQZJ010027415.1, read as the reverse complement.
GCAGCTTCAATCAGGCTCCTGTGTGTACCAAACTCTTAGCATAGATTATCATCTGGTACTCCAGTAGCTGCCCCCCCCCATCACCTGTCCGCCTGCCTATACATCCCCTATTTCCCAGATCTCTCCATATCCCAGGATTGTCCTCTAGTTTGATCCAGTCCCAGCCAGGACAGCCAGCTACAGGCTTCCCCAGCATGCATGACCTGCCCAGCTTTGAGTTGGGCCCCTACCAGAATAGATCTTTCTCTGCTTCCCATAAGGGCTTCAGGGGGCATGGCTGAGATGTTGGGTGAAGCCATGGGAGTTCATCTACTGCCTTAGGATGAGGTGAACACTGGAATCAGGGCTGCCTCTCACAATGGATGAGCTCTGAGGTATACATGTAAACCCCAGTGGACTTACAGACATTCACTAGAAAAGCAACCTCTTTTGACTGTGGCTGATAGTTTGGTTTCCAATTTTTAGGTCACAAATCTTTCTAGAACTTTCTCCCCAAACCATTCTTAACCACAGTATTAGCAGACCCAGTTCAAAGCAGAGGAAAGGGGTGCTGAGAGGCTGAAGCCAGTTGTGTGATAACCCAGTAGGCTTAGGACCAGGGACCCAAGAACTGAGCTTCTTTCTTCAGGGGCTTCACCAGTCCTCCATGGATCAAGGACCTAATCCAGCCCAAGAGTTTCCTACAACCAACCTGAATGAAGGGTCCAGCCCTGAACTGGAGGTGGGAGCCAGGGCAAGATATCTATGGGAGCTGGAGGCTGCAGGTTAACTCACCTAGAGCAGGTAGCTCTGCAAGGTCCCTGGGGCCCTGAAGGCCCCAATACCTAATTCAGGAGAAGGGGGAAGAGTCACATGGGAGCACAGCTCTCCAGTTTCTTCTTGCAGTCTCCATACCACTCAGCCTCTGTCGGCCTCTCTCACCTGCTCCAGAGAGACCCTAGCATTCACAGGCAGACTCAGGCAGCACCCACATCCAAATCACACACTTTAGGTGTGCAGGCCATACAGATAGACACACACCTCATGAAGCCACATGCACCTTGTTCTGGAGACGCCTATCATGGAGCCATTTCCTCCTCCTTCTCATGACCACCCTTGCCCATGGCTTGGTGGGAGCTGGGCCTGAAGGCAAAGTTCAGAGCCCCTGGAGGCATCTTGCCTGGCCCAGGGTTTAACTCTATCACCTGGAAGCTTGGCATCCACTAAAACTCTGAAACTCTCTGCTTTTCATCTAAAATTCATCATAAACATAGAAGCAGTTCTTCATTCCATAAACCCCCCTGCTCCTCAATAAACAGATGGCTTGTCACTTTTGTGTATAATTTGAGAGGCTGCTTGGAACCTGAACTTCATTGGTGGGGAGGGCTGGGGCTTCTACATCTATCCTGGGAAAGACAGCCCTAGACCCCTGATAAAGGCAGGGCTCAGCTAGAGATAGTCTGGTTATTTGGGGGATTTGTTTATTTTTGCTGGCTGGAACTCACGAAGTAGCTGAGGATGATCCTGAATTTCACAGGCATACCCCACACTGTACCTGGGTTTATTGGTTTGTTTTGAGACAGGGTCTTGATACCATAGACTAGACTGGCCTCAAATTTCTGTGTCCCCCTGTCTTAACCTCCTAAGTGCTGGGATTTACAGGCTGTGCCACGGCCAGCTCACGCAGCTCAGGCAGGCTTCAATAGGACTGGCTCCAAATCCTAGCAATTTAATGTCAGCGCCTTCTCAAGCCACGGGGCACCAAAACCAGAAGCTCTTGCCAGCTTCTTTTAGACTCTGTAAGACCTCAGAGCACAAACCTGAGAGTCTCATGGCTGTGTAGAGGCCTTGGAGACATCTGGTCCCGCTGCCTTTCTAAGATGGTTCTAGAAGCTGGGGGCCTCCAAGTGGGAAGAGAACTTGGAGTCCATTCCCATCCCACCTGAGAGAAGAGAAAAATGAGGTTCAGAGAGAGTGGGTGAGTGGAGCAGAGTTGCACAGCAAGTCAGAGGAGGCATTGAGGGTCTCGGCCTCACAGGCTTAGATCAGCCTCTCTACAGAGGCCCAGAGGAAGTGTGAGGGATGACAGGGGAAGTGTTTGGGCTAAAACAAGGACTTTCTGGAGAGCTGTTTTTGAAAAATCAAACCCAAAAGAAAAACAGGGAAAGCAGCGGCTTCCCTTGTTTTCTGTGCCCATCTTCCTCTGGGCGCTCACTGCAGCTCTTCACGGCCTCCAGCTCTGTTCGCAAGCTGCTTCCAACCACCCACGGGCTTCCTAAAAACGGTCTCTGCTAGCTAATTCCAGAGGGTGAATGGCAGAGAGAGCCCATGGGGAGGGGCGCTGCCTCAGCTGGCGCAGGCGCAGGCGCAGGCGCTGGGCACCTCCACAGGAGCCCTGCTCCCCCACCCAAGAGGCTCCAGCCTCCCCCAGCCTGGAGGAGCTCAAGGTCCCTCCTCTCCTGGGCAACACCTGACCTCTTGGTGTAGGTTATTTTCCTTCTTAAAATAACTTGTGAAATTATGTTTTAAGATATGTTCATCACAAACAGGAAGGAAAAAAAATCTCCTGTGAGTCTGCTGAATGAAAGCAGCATCTAAGCATCTCCAGGCTCTGGACCAGCACATATACAGACGGGCAGATTCGGTACACGATGTTCTGAAGCGTGCTTTGCCTTGCAGTCATACATCGCGCACGTCTTTCCTGGTCAACAATTGCAGCTCTTCCACGTGACTTTCAGGGGCTGGGTGGAATCCGGCATATGGCTGTGCAACTCTCTGTTCAACCAGGCTATTGCACTGGGAGTTACAGTGTGTGTCCTAAACACTTCCTTAGGGTAACTTCCCGGAATTGGAATTTCGGGTAGAGAACCCTTTTCCCCCCAGAGTGTGTGTGTGTGTGTGTGTGTGTGTGTGTGTGTGAGATGTTCTGGGTAGTGTGTGCAGGTACATGCGTCCATTTATGCATGCAGAAGCCAGAGGACGTTGGGTGTTCTGCTCTATCATACTGACTCTCTTGAGACGGGTTCTCATGCTGAATGTGGAGTTAGACTGGCAGTCAGCAAGTCTCCGTGATCTTCCTCTCCTTGCTTACCCCCCATCAGCATGGGGATTACAAGCATATGGGTCGCCATGATGGGTATTGGAAATTTGAACTTGACCTTCATGCTTGCAAAACAAGTGCATTTGCCAGTTGAACTATATCCCCAGCCTCTGACTTCTATTTTTAAAAATACTTAATTATAATACTTCCCTTTTTATAGTGACCATATAATAATTATATAATGATGAAAAATCACCCAGGTTCAGTGGTATCCACCTATAGCCCTACCTACTTGGGATATTGAGGCAGAAGGATTGTTTAAGCCCAGGAGTTCAATAGAGGTCAACAACATATTGAGACCCTGTCTCAAAAGAAAAAAAAAAAGTTAGAAAATACTTGTAAGGGAAAAACTCATACATTCCTCCAAATCTTTTTTATTTTTTTATTTTTAGTTTTTTGAGACAAGGTTTCTCTCTTTGTAGCCCTGCTTGTCCTGGAACTTGTTCTGTAGTACCAGGCTGGCCTTGAACTCAGATATCTGCCTGCCTCTGTCTGCCTCTGCCTACAGAGTTCTGGGATTAAAGGTGTGTACTACCACTAGACTCATTTCTCCAAATCTTTGTTGTTGTTTATTTTTCTTTTTTTTTTCTTATAAAAGAAAGCTTCTAATTGGGGCTGACTTACAGTTTCAGAGGTTTAGTCCATCGTCTCTGTGGCAAAAAGCACAAAGGCAGAGATGGTAGCTGAGAGTTCTACAACCTGCTCCACAGGCAGCAGGAAGAGAGAGACTGGGCTTGACATGAATTTCTAAAACCTCAAAGCCCACTCCCAGTGGCACGCTTCCTCTGTTGTTTATTTTTCAAGACAGGATTTCTCTGTGTAACAGTACTGACTAACCTGTAACTCACTTTGTAGACCAGGCTGTCCTCAAACTCACAGAGATCCATTTGCCTCTGCCTCTTGAGTGCTGGGATTAAAAGTATGAGCCACCACACCTGGCAAATTCATTTCTTCAAATCTTACGTCCAAGATATGGTTAATTATTCTGCTGTGATGCTCCCCAATTTGCGTGTATATCTGTGTGTGCACACATGTGTGTCTGTGTGTGTATGTGTGCATGTATGTGTTTGTACATGTGTGTATGTGTCTCTCTGTGTGTGTGTAGGTGTGTGTATGTATGTGTCTCTGTATGTGTGTGTATGTATGTGTCTCTGTGTGTGTGTGTGTATGTGTGTGTCTCTGTGTGTGTGTGTGTATGTGTGTGTGTGCAGGCACATGTAGCAGCATTGCACCATGCATGCGTCATAAAACTTTGAATGTGGATTACTCAGGTCAGTAGAGTGGCACTCCTGGAATCACTTTATCAACTGCAGTACTGTGCAATGTGTTTACCCTGGCGTAACCATGCTCCTTGTTGGAAACTAGACTTACTATTTTGCACAAATATAAATAGATCATTAATGAATGTGAGTGGAGAAGTATCTTTGTTTCTTGTCCACTCTCTCTTTAAGCTTTATGCCCATGACACACTGGATCAAGGAGTTTGTCTACTGAAGACCTTCCCTGAGGTCTACCAGAAGTACCTGTGACAGCCATTGGAACCGGGAGAGCAAGGCTTCCAGCAGCCACAGCCACTCTGGCTAATGCAGCCCTCTGTAGTTTTCCCAGGGCCCTCCATTCTTATCCTGAGCAGCAGGGCTCAGAATATTCCAGCGCCTATCATTGTACAGAGGTCCGTTGACAAAAGAGGCCAAGCAGACCCAGACGCTGGCTGGAGGAATCACACTCCGGTGCCTCTGTTTCTTTGACTGTGTTCCTCCTGGCATTCCTGGGTTTGCTCGTACCCTCTGGTGTCCTCCAGCCAGTCCTCATGAGAGGAAGGGATGCAGCAAGGATAGAACCCCCTTCCTTCTGCCCCACACCTAGAGAGGCATCCCTCAGCAGCTACTCTGCTCCCCAGCCAGGTTCCCCCTGTCACTTGATTCAGCGGGTTCTCTCTCCTGCCCTCTTTCCTCCCTGGACTCCGCTCTAAGGCTATTAGGAACAGGGGAGAGATGGGAAGACAATGGTGTAGGGGTTAGATAAATTAGATTTAGAAAATATATAGGAGTTTCTGATACTGTCTCTTAATTCGGGGCATGAAGAGCATTATCAGCATGTGGACTAAAAACAGGAAACAAACAGGAGACTTAATAGACTGAAAAACAAGGTTGAAGTCAGGAAAACAGGAAAGACTTAATGGACTTGAAGAAACAAAGTATCTGGCCTGACATTGTTTTCAGCTGCTAAGTGGGCGGAGCCCAAATTAAGCTGAAACAGAGTTCCTCCTATTTAAGGACAGTGCATGGAGCCCAGAAGGAGAAGAGGCCCCTGATGCTAGAGAGCTCCAAGAGTCCTGCTGAAAAAAGGGCTGGCCATTGATGGCCAGCTCTCTCCCTGAAGCAGAAAGAAGCCAGTGAGCAAAGAAAGCCTGAGCAAGACACCAAAAGGCCAAGGACTGGACCCTGTGGCTCAGCTTTTGCCTAGAGGGGTTTGATCTGTCCGAACAGTGGCCTAAAAGAAACTGTGCCTGGCTTTAAGGACTGAGGCAGAGCAGCTGAGTTCCTGATTCAAAAGAAGTAAGTTGGCCTGCAGACAGCTGGGGTCTCCCATAGAGAAGAAAGCATGAAGCCTTATTTAAGGTGAGACTGCAATAACCAACTTACCCTGACGAACCTGCATCTGAGAGATCCAGAAAAAGGACAGCTAAGTGCATTAAAGAATCTACAACAAAGACTGTGTTCCTGACGACTGAGGACCTGCCCCAGAGACTGTATCATTCTAAAAGGTTATGAAAGTAGTTGTTATAATTATCAATAGGTTTAGTGGATAGGTTAAAGGGGTTGTAGGAATTTATAGGATTAATAGTTAAGAAATTGTTGATTTTTGTTATAAGTGAATTTAGTAATAAATAAATAAGAGTTAAATAAATAATAATTTAAAAGTTCGGTTACACAATGGTGTGTTTCACCCTCAGACACCTTCCTGAGCCCAGGTGTGGCCATGGAGGCAGGGTATATAGCTTCACTTCATGCATCAGGGGAGATTGAGGGACTTAGAAAAAGGACTGAAAGGTACCCTTGGACCCTTCAGCCAGGGGTGGTCATGAAGAGCATGGCTCTTAACTGAGGTCAAACAATGAAAATATTTACAGTCAACCATAGGAGTTCCCAATATATCCCAATATATGTGTAGTGCCCCTTGCTTTCAGTCTCAAGAGGTTCCATTTCACAGATGGAGGGGCAGAGGGGGAAGCTGCTAGCCTCAGGTCTCAGCCAGCAGGTGGCAGAGCTGGAATTAGAGCCTGTGGCTGATGTCTAGAGCCACAATTCTTTCTACTCAGGCTTTCAATCTTTTGAGCCATCCTTACTTCTAAAACCTCTCCTCTGGCCTGTCCGAAGAGGTAGCCCACCCCTGAGCCACAGTCTGCATCCAGTGAAGCTCACTCACCATGGCTGGCATTCCAGGAACCCCCTGTGACTAGTGTAAGTGCCTTCAAGGTGGTTCTGTGGAATGAGTGGGACAGGACAGTCCCCAGCAGAAGGTGGAATGCAGCTGAGCGTTTACATAGCAGCCAGGAAAGCAGTTCAGAGAGACCTTAAGTCAAGCTCTTGAGCCATGCCAGCCATGCACCTCTGGGCAGGTCACTGAGGACCTCTGAGCTTCATTGTCCCTACCAGTAAAGAGATGGCAGGTACCATCTTCCTTTTGTAGGCACTGTGGAGACACTCTGGTTACAGATGTTGTTGCCCAAGGACACCACCAGGATTTGACCCTCCATGTAGGCAGAAGTGGCTCTCTTCCAACTCTCTCTGGATGTTACTGACAGACAGCCAGGGTCAGTCCCCACCAGTTTATGTCCACCGGTCCCCAGCCTCAGCCCATCCCTGGATGCTATTCTTAGTCCCTCCCCATATCACTCATCTCCAGGCGGTTTTCCCTCCTAAACTCACTCTGTGTCTCCATAGGAACAGAGAAGGGGGATGGGAAGGGTCCTCCCCCACGGAAGGGAACTTCATGTGGGGGTGTCTGGGAGTGGCTGGCTGGTAGCACCCAAAGGAGCTTCCCCCAGTGGCCCCCCCAGACCTCTCCATGAACAGTATGTTCCTCCGGCTGTTATTTTTAATGCATTTATCCTGACACTTAATTTATCCTGCATTGTGATCTGATTTAGCCAAGAGCACTCAGTGCTGGGCCTGCATATTCATGAGCCAGTTCATTCATGCTGCCCCAAGGTTGTCAGGTAGGGAGCAATGAACAGAGGCCTGGGTCCAGGGACCTCACTGCAGTAAAGACTACCCTGGGCTGGAGGTCAAGTGCCCCGGGCTGCAGCTCGGCAGGCTATGAGTACAAGATGCACGGTGGGATTGGAAGTGCCACTGTGCCCAGGCCCTGGAGCCAAAGTGGGTTTAAGCCCTTCCCTGTAGAAGGGTTAATGCGCCCACTGGCCTTGAAGGATCATAGGGGAATCATTCAGGTGAAAGGTCACAATGGTTTCTTTTTTTGTTTATGTGGGGGGGGTACACGTATGTGCTCATGTATGTGCATGTGCATGTGCAGATCAGAGGTCAACCTCAAGGGCCATTCCTGGCAGTCTGACAGGGTCTCTCATTGGCCTAGAGCACGAAGACTAGGCTAGGCTGGCTGGCCAGTGAGCTCTAGGAATCTGCTTACCTCTGCCTCCCCAGCGCTAGGGTGACAAGCACGTGCCACCAGGCCCAGCTGCTTTTGCATAATTCTGGAGATTGAACTTAGATCTTTATGCTTGTACAGCAAGCACTCTGCTGGCTGAGTCACCTCCCCAGCCTCACCGTGGCTCCCTTGTTACCTTTCGCTGTCACCATGACAGTTACTACTGAGCAGTGGTTCCTTGTGGAGTTTAGGCTATACAAAGATGGAACAAGATGACATGAATACTTGAGGAACAATGAAGACAGATGCAATGGGACTCATTGTGGGAAGTGCTGGCCGGGTGCAGGCTGAAATGCCAATGAACCCCAGGAGGAGAGCCTCAGTCCAGGTCTGCCATCCCAAACCAGGGAGTTGGAGGGTCTCATCTCTGCTCCTCTCACTGTGTGCACATACAGAGGAAAAAAGAGACCCCCTGCTCTGGCCTCCTGGTGACTGTACAAAAGTAGCACCAGCAACATGTCCACACCAGAGGGCTAGTGAGGGCAGATGGTGGTTTCTCTGCGAGCCTAGAGGCATGTCAGGTGCCTGAGACCTGGCATAGTAGTCCTCAAGGGCCCGAAGCAGTAACAGGTCAGAGTTTCAACCAGGAATAAGAAAATCAGCAGCCCCACTGTTTACAAGGGATCCCACCACTATCTTGGTAAGTCTTCATGGCCATGGCATGAGAGAACAGTTACACACTCAATTGCAGATGGAAGACCTGAAGCGCAGAGAGGAAAGGGTTAAGCTAGCCTGGCTACATCGGTCCATGGACTTGTGAGTCAGAGTGCCTTTGGTATAAATTCTCAGTGTGTCTTCTGCCTGCTGTGTGTCCTCAGACTGCTGTTCTCTGTGCTCAATGGCTTCACCTGCAGTTCAGGAACACACCTATGACTTTTAAGCTGTAAGACCTGCTTGAGGCAATCCATGTGAATTTACCAATGTCCATGGTACTTAGATGGTAGGAAACCCTTGTTTCTTCTAGTCTTTTGTTTGTTTTTTGAGACTGGGTTTCTCTGTGTAGCACTGGTTGTCCTGGAACTCATTCTGTGGACTAGGTTCTAGCCTCAAACTCAGAGATCCACCTGCCTCTGTCTCCCGAGTGCTGGGATTAAAGGTATGTGCCACCACTGCCCAGCTCTTCTGTTCTTTCTTACTAAAACATGGACTCCCTGAGGGCAGGGACCATGTCTGTCTTGTTTATTGCTATGACCAGGGGTCACTTGGTAGTATTTGCTAATTATTACTATCTGGGGTAGCATTCGGGAAGCTACACAGTGCTAAATAAATATTAGATACTATTCTCTATCTTCAGTCTTCCTCTATAAAGCATTCAAGAGACAAATGTCACCAACACCATCTTTGCTGTCATTACTGTGTGCTACTGTCCACCCTACTGTGCAGAGCCAGTTCTTAGGGAAGCATGGGAAGGAATGCAGCTTCCGTTCATAGACAACTGCTAAGAGGTGAGGACGAGGCTGGGCTCCGGGAGCAAATATCAGAACAGCTGCAGACACTGTTAGGTTTCCCAGTGGGGCACAGCCTTGGGAACCCTAGAAAGTTATTTGCTCTTATCACTTGGGAGGCTTTGACACTTTAGAGACCAGAAGGCCTAGAGCCTGCAGCCTATCTAAAGTAGACTAGGGTAAAAGGGACTGACACGTGGGGTCCTCATTACCTCTACGCTGGACGGTGGTTTCCAACATCTCATTCAGATCCACGGCTTCTTATAAGAGTTGCACAAGTTACATTGGAGCCCAAGAGTCTCCAAGTGATTGACTTTGAACACAGAGAGTCCAACTGCATCAAACATGACTGTCGTCCCACCAGCTTGCAGGAATACAGTCACTGGAACTCACAGAGCTGGAGCCTCTCTCACCTGCAAACACACACAGAGCCCAGGAGTGGCTGATGAGTCATTCACCAGGAGCAGCCTGAGTTCCATGTCACAGCTGCCCCTCTGCCCCTTGGGTCCTCCCATCTGCTTGGCTCAGTGTCTGTGACTCTACCCAGCTCAGCCCGAGCGCTCAAGGCCACAGGACACTGTGCCCACACCCTTCACCCAAGAGGGCGCCATCTCCACTAGGTGGGACTATCATCCACATCAGTGGCTTACATGTTAGCTTCCCTCCCTTTCCTGACTTCCCTTCTCTCAAGTAAACTGCTTGCACCAAACCCTCTGGCCAGCATTTGGGGAACCCAGGCTGAGACCCTCCCTCAACCTCTGTACTTAGCTGCTCTAACACTCACTCTACCTACCTGCCTGCCTGTCTGCCTGTCTGTCTGTCTATCTATCTATCTATATGTGGGGGGGCCTACACACGGAGTGACATTCATGTAGAAGTCAGAGACCATGTGGGTCCCTGGGGTTGAACTCCAGTGTCAACCTTGGCAGCAGGTCACCTGCTGAAGCAACATTATTGTGTGGAGGTCAGGATGCCCTCAGGAGCACATCTTAGGAGCTGGGAGGAAATGCAGGTGCCTGGGGCTCCAGGTCAGGGAAGACCTGGTCAGTGACAGGTTCCAGAAAACAGATTCCACTGGATAAAGTAAAGGCAGATAGCAGGGAGCCGGCTTCCCCTCAGATCCTGGTCAGGAGCCAAATGTGAATCCTGAGCTGAGGACTCCTTATTGAACTAGGGAGGTGCTGGCTTTTCTTAGAAGTCACTGGCTATGGTGGTGTGAACAGGAATGGCCCCATAGACTCATGTGTTTAAATGCTTGGCCCATAGGGAGTGGCGGTATTAGGAGGTGTGTCCTAGTTGGTGTACATGTAGCTTTGTTGGAGGAAGTGTGTCACTGTGGAGGCAGGGCTTTGAGGTCTTAAACGCTCAAGCTACACCCAGTGTGAAACAGATCCCATCTCCTCCTGGCTACTTCAGGTCAAGAGGTAGAACTCGGCTCCTCCAGCACTATGTCTGCCTGCAAGCTGCCATGTTTCCTGCCATGATGATAATGGATCAAACCTCTGAAACTGTACGCCAGCCTGAATGAAATGTTAGCCTTTATAAGAGCTGCCTTGATCGTGGTGCCCCTTCGCAGCAATTAAAACCCAAACTAAGACACTAGGTAAGCACCTACTGTATACTGAAGATTTAGAAATGTAGGTAAGAATTGATATGCTTCTCTGGGAGGTCAAAGCCTACTGAAGAGAGATGTGTCAGTCTGTAGGTGGAGGATTGAGGCACGTTCAGGAGAACTTGACAGGCTGGAGCCATTTGTTTCCTTAAGATGCATTATTAAGCCCTTGCTGTATAAAAAGCACTGTGTGGATGGAAGAGGAGAAAGATAACATTTATTAAGCTCCGAGTGTGTGTCAGGCCAAGTGGGTGCCTCCCACCATTTACCTCAGGTCTTCTCATAAGCCCACTAGTGGGAACCTTCGGTGTCCCCACCACATGGAAAAGGTCCAGAAGGGTGATGTAACTTACAAGATCACAGAGCTGGGAGTGGCAGAGCTGGGCTTCAAGAACCTAGATCTGTCACATTCCTAACCCCCAATACTATTTTTTCCCCTCAAATCAGACCAAGGTCTGTGGTTTTTGTCTTAAACACCCACTGAGTGAACTAGTTTTAAAGAGAACAAACCTTGGAAGCAAACCAGGCCAGGATCACAGAAAGCCTTTACCTGGGTCCAATTCCTGTGGGAAGCCCTGGTCCTCAGCAGGGGGCTGAGCCTGTCCTGTGACCTGCCTGCTGGAAAACAGGACACCGGAACCTGCCCTCATTTCACCCCAAAGGGTCAGGAAAGGGAAAAACCATGCTCTCTTTGTTCATGGGCCTCAGATATGGACTAATCCAAGGTTTTGTAAAGTCCTAGGCTCAGCCACTCCCCATGATTTAGCCAAAGATCACCAAGGTAGGGTCTGGTCTGATTGATGGCAGGAGGGTGTTCCTGTTCCTTCCAAAAATGGGGCGCAGGCAGGGCTTTGTTGGAAGGGTTCTTGCCTAGTGTACACAAAACCCTGGGTTCCATCCCCAGCACTGCACACAACCAGATATAGTGACACACTCTTGAAACCCCAGCACTCAAGAGGTGGAGGGAGAGGATCAGAAGTTCAAGGTCACCCTTGGTTACATAACAAGTCAGATGCCAGCTAGGGCAGGGTGGGACCCTATCTCAAAAAGACAACCACCTTAACGCTTAGTGCTGTAAACAAATCATCCTGTGTGCTCACCGACTCAGTGGTTATGAACTTGGGCAGGGCACACTGGAGACCTGTGCTCAGCCATGGGGTCTGACCTGGGCAGACTTAGTAGCAAGAGTGGCTTGATTTTGGAGTCATTGGCATATCTTCACCCACAAGTCTGACAGCTGCTGCTGTTGAGACTTCCCCCACCCCCGCCTGGCTGTCATCCTAACGGCTCCACGGCCCTGAGTCTCTCTCTTTCTGAAGAGGGCTAGTTTTGGCTTCTTCACAGCATGGTGGTCAAGTTCCAAGAGTAAGAGACCCAGGAACACCAAGTGGGAGTTGTTTGGCCTTCATGACCTGATCCTGGAAATCACATGGCCACATGATTTCTGACACCGTCACAGCTCACACAGATGACACGGACTTCTGCTCAGCAGGACAGCATGTAGAACTAGAGGTCCTGCTGTGGAATTCCTTGGTCACATTATTTTCTACAAATATAGATGGCCACTGAAGTCAGCAGGTGGCAGTTGGCACCAAACTTGGACCATGTGGGTGAGCAGTTGCCTCAAGGATGAGAACAGCATTGAATAGGACAGTCTGCTTAGGTGCAACGTGGCATGTGGGTGACTTCCAAGATCCACGCTACGTGACTTGCGGCAGCGAGGCACAGCGAGGCCTGTGCTGGGAGGGGCAGATGCTTCATTTATCTGCCTGCTCCCCCATTCATCCTTGTCCATGCACCTGACCCCCCACTCACCCATCTACCCCTTCAGCCTTTCACTAATCCTGTCCCACCTATGTGTCTCAGTTACTTCTGTTGTAACTCAGTTTACTTAGTCATAAAATAAAGACTTGTACATAATCCTCACAGGATTACTTGAAGAGTCAATTAGCCAGTAAATATAAAGGGTGTGGAGTAGTCTTAGTATATATTAAGTACCCAGTGAATGTTAGTACTGAGCAGTGTTACTACTAAGTGAGTGTTGGTACTCAGTGAGTGTTACTACTAAGCGAGTGTTGGTACTCAGCAGTGTTACTACTGAGTGAGTGTTGGTACTCAGTGAGTATTACTACTAAGCGAGTGTTGGTACTCATCAGTGTTACTATTAAGTGAATTAAGTGAGTGTTGGTACTCAGCAGTGTTACTACTAAGTGAGTGTTGGTACTCAGTGAGTGTTACTGTTCATTGCGTGTTAGTGCTCGGTGAGTGTTAGTGTTCAGTGAGTGTTACTTATTATTCTAATTACTACTATTGTTATTCATTTTCAATTTGTTGTTTTGTTTTTGTTTCATATTCTCATATTCTTTGTGGGAAACCAATTTAAAAGGTATAATTGGGCAGAGAGATGGGGCCGTGGGTAAAGGCACAAGTCTCATGAGCCAAGCGTGATCCCCAGGACCCACAAAGTGGAAGGAGAAAGCCAACTCCTGTAAGCTGTCTTCTGATTTCCACATGAGCACCATGGCATTTGCATGTCCATATGTACAGGCATAGGCATGTACACACGCACACGCACACACTGAATTAATAAATAAATCTTTTAGAAAGTTGCAAATTGTTTTTTAAAAAGCCAAGACTATTGGAATACATGTCTATGTAAAGCTGGAGAAGCAGTCGGTGGGAGGAGCATTGTGAGAGGTGTTTAAACTCATCCTGAAGGGATGAGCACTTGCCTTAAACATGCCCAGAAGAGAAGCTTGTGAGGAAGAGCATGATGTCAGAGAGACAGAAAGACACAGGGTGGTGAGGAAACATCAAGGAAAGCAGGAAGGAATGAGGGACATAGGTTGGGAGACGGGGTCCAAGTGGCTCTGAAGGACCTGAGTACCAGCTGAGGGATCAGGGACTGCTACATCCTACAGGTGATGTCAGCTTTAGAAGTATATGGCTGTCACAGGAGAGGCTTCAGATAAAGAGCCCTGGGGATGAGGCACCAGGATGTGGGGACATCTCCACTCTGGGTTTGAGAATCTCACTATTGCCTCATAGGTTAGGAACAGATGACAACCCCCCACAGTGGCGGGCTAGACGCCTTAGCTTCTGCCTGGCACTGGGAAGGGTTGCTCACTGGCCAGATAGTCTTCAGATCTACTTGTCTTTGGTGCTCTGTGGTTTGATTGTTCACTATGG
>CAJQZJ010027415.1:3278790-3310426 GCA_907164525.1 Lophiomys imhausi | reverse complement strand
TTAGGTATTCACTAAATCTAACTTATATTAACCTATCAGCCCCTTCAGTCATATTGTAAATAAAGCTTTCATGAAATTCTAGTGAAACACTTTCTGTGAACATAGGGCTTCTTTTTCTTGGGCGAATACCCAGGAAATCACCTGGAAATGGAGTCCATGGTTGCTGGCTGGGCTGGTGCAGTCAATATTTTCTCAGGTGGCTGTGCTGAATTCCCGAGAATTTCAAGGGCTTGGTGTCCTCACAGCACTTGGCATGGCCAGGCTTTAATTCTTGCTATTCTGATGGGGCTATGAGGAATTTAATTGTGGTTGTAATTTGTATTTTCTGGTATTTAATGACATGGAACTGTTTTTTACATAGGCTGGCGACACTGACCAATTGGATATGTATTCACATCTGTTCCCTCCCCCTTTCCCTGAATTTAGGATTATTTGGAATTGTCTGAAAAAGTAAAGTGGCTTCCTTTCCATCTACAGCTACTCCAGCTTCCCTGGGACAATGGGTGTCAATGAATGTGCTTCTCAAGCAATTAGAAGGTCTGCCGTGTGGCGTTGTCTCATTTCCAGAGCAGAAACACTGGCTGCAGTGTTGAGCCACTGGCTGAACAGCTTATAGCATCTGCAAACATTTAACAAATGACTCCCGTGAGCCAGGATGGGGCAGCTCCAGGACACTATTGAGTCTAGGGCAGAGCCTCTAATGAAACTAATTGATATTTCTGCAGCAAAACACGTCAATATTCTCACTGATTGGCATAAAACAACCTCATATCCATTGAGGTCATATTTTTGCCCCCAAATGAGTCAACCACCAATTAACTGCAAAAGAACCCTCTGTCTCCAGGGATCCTTAGGTTTTCATGCTGCAGGAAAGGGTTGTGGGCCTGGGTCAGCTGCTTGTCCACTCTCCAGATTTGGGGTAACTTGGAAAATCCTGTCAGACTTCAGTGCATAGTGGTGATAATGACTTTGAACTAAATGGTCTCCAAGGTCCCTTCGAGTTCTAGGAATCCATATCCAAGTTTTCAAGAAATAAACTTGACATGGTGATGTTCACCTGTGATCCCAGTACTGGGGAGGCTGAGATGTGAGGATCCTCTGATCCTCTGGTTAAAGACTAGCCTTGGCTATAGTGAGTTCAAGGTCAACCTGGGCTACCTAAGAGCCTGTCTTAAAAACAAAACAAATTGATGGTTACAGGTGGCTGAGAGAAGGGGTGTCACTTTCTTCAGTAGTATAGTTACTGACAAGTTGCAAATTGAGGTTATTGAAGAAATAGGGTGATCAGTCTCTTCCCTGGTACAAGTGGAGGCTTCCTCATACTGGGTCTGTGTCCATATCTCTAAACAGCCAGCAGTGGTTGATGTAGAGGAAGTTTGTAGTGGCCACCAGGGTCCAAAACTACATGACTGAATAGTGACAAGGTGGCTCCCCTCTTTCCACCTTGCTCAACTAAGCCCATCAGGTCATCATGCCTGGCTTCTAGAACTTTTAATTCTTTGGGTTTTGTATCTAGATCTTTGTTCACCAGCAATTAGTGTTTTGTGTAGTAGCCAAGGTTTCCTTTTTTGCATGGATATCTAGCTTTGGCAGCTCTTACTCCACTCCCGCGTTTCAGAAGGGCCTCACCAGCCAGCTTGTGGGACTGGTCTGGGACTCTGTTCTGCACCCCAATCGACTGCTCTATTGTTGGACCGCTGCCTCACTAATGTACTTGTTGTAGTTGGTTTCCTGTGTGAAAATGTATGTGTGTGATACACGTGTGTGTGTGCAGGTATACATGCATGTGCCATAGTGTGCAGAGGCCACAGGTCTACATTAAGTGTTGACCTCCGCTGTATACATGTTGCAGAATATTTGATCACATTGTGAACCCTGAGCCTGTGAATGGAAAAACCTGTTCCTAATTGTGGGATGGCTCAGCCTTTAATCCTAGAGCTTTCTGTAAACAAGTACTTGTGGTGTGGATCTGCCCCAGCATACACCTTTAATCCAAGAGTTTTCTGTACATGGGATAAAATAAAGTTAACCCTAAAGGGCCTTTTCAGCTTTGGGCTTTTAGCTTTTTAGCTCTGGGATTTTTCCTCTAAGGTATTCATAGGAAGATCACCTGGGTACTTTCTCTGCCTCTCTGAGCTAGA
This sequence comes from Lophiomys imhausi, assembly GCA_907164525.1. NCBI lineage: Eukaryota > Metazoa > Chordata > Mammalia > Rodentia > Muridae > Lophiomys > Lophiomys imhausi. Next base: position 3,308,285 of record CAJQZJ010027415.1, on the reverse strand, counting down.
AGGCGAAAGCCACCATCTGGTTCCTGAGTCTTCATTGGTAAAATCAAATGCCTGGAATATTTTAATTTTTTTTTAATAATTTTTTTTTCTTCAAGTTACATCTCAATCACAATCCCCTCCCTACTCCCCCCTCCAGTCACACCCTTGCACCCTCCTCCCCCTCAACCCCCCCATCCTCTTCCCTTCTTTTTTTTTTTAGTTTAAGGTATTTATTTTTCCCCCCAACAGCTCTCCCTTTCAGACCAAATAATGGTTCTTTTTCTTATAACTATAAATACAATACAAAACAACAGAAATAAATAGGCCACGATTATAAGAGTTATATGGCTTAGCATACATTCCCAATGTCCAGTCCATATGTATTTGGCACCTGACTTTAACATTCTACTATCTAAGCATCTCCATGAGTTTAAAGTTCTATATCTAACTCAGCTTTCTTACTAACTTGCCTCATAATTTTAAAAATATCTTCTTAGATCCAGAACACCCTCTTGATTCCTAAACAACTCAAAATTTAACTATGAGACTCTAGTTATCTATTCTTCAACCACCTCAGAGACCTGAGAGGGATAAATATATCTGATTACATAGGAAGTGCAGGGCCTGCAGCTTCCAAAACTAAAAAATGACATACCAGTGGCTGCCTGGACAGTTCCCATTTTCTCTCCATACATTACAGCATCAATCTTCAGCCATTTGGCCCCATTTCTCTGACAGACATTGGTTGTAGAGCAGGAATTATGAAGGACTTACCTACCCTGTCTTGGCAGAGCTAGGCTGTCGACTTATCTGCTTCCAAGTTTTGTCCTTTTTGGACAGAAGTCTGTCTACAGTTGAAGCAAGGGGTTTTTCTTGCCAAGAGAATGGCTTACCACCAATTCAATCATCTCCCACTGGAGATTCTTCGATGCTCATTTTCTACTTGGAGTAATATAGGGGGTGCTGTCAGGAGCTGGCATGTCTCGATATCAAGAAATCTTTTTTTTTTTTTTTTGGTTTTTTGAGACAGGGTTTCTCTGTGTAGCCCTGGCTGTCCTGGACTCACTTTGTAGACCAGGCTGGCCTCGAACTCACAAAGATCCGCCTGCCTCTGCCTCCCAAGTGCTGGGATTAAAGGCGTGCGCCACCACCGCCCGGCAATATCAAGAAATCTTAAGTTAAGAAAACAACTTTGAATGCCATATTCTGCAGATCTCTTGAGGTTTTTGAAGATGCCCTATCTATCTCTTATATTTAGATAAGCAAATATTGCTTGTCTCTTAGCAACTTGATTTCTGAGTAGCTTAGAAAATAACTGTGATAGACTGTCATAGTAACTAACAAAATGACACGTTTTCATGACTATTAGTTTCCGTTTCTTAATTATCCTAAACAGTTTATGTCGGTTGGTAGCGAGAGGTCAAAACTTGACATTTCATTTTTAAGTATTACTACGAACAATACCTTTAAGAAGCATTACCCTTAATTTTGTATCAATATACAAAGATCAATACCAATGTGGCCAAATATAATCTTAATTTTGTATCAATATACAAAGCTCAATACCGATGTAGCCCAATACAATCTTAATTTTACATTAATATACAAGGGTCAATACCATTGTGGCCAAATATAATCTTAATTTTGTATCAATATACAAAGATCAATACCGATGTAGCCCTATACAATCTTAATTTTGCATTAATATACAATGATCAATACCAATTTAGCCAAATATAATATTAATTTTGTATCAGTATACAAAGGTATAAGGCTATATTCAATAATCTGTCCTTTTTTCTTGTTCTTTCCTATACCATGTCTATGTCCCATTTTTCTCAAGTCTGTTCACTCCTATATAGGAGAGAAAGGAGGATACAGAAAAGCAAAAGAGAGAAGTCCCTGGGTCTAACCTCCAAAACCCATTTAACAAGACCATTTAACAGCTTGTAGTCTTTTCCCCTAAATAACAAAATTTTCTATTATCTATCAAATAACCAAAGGGGGAGAACACCCTCCCCACCTTCTGGGGATGGGACGTTGTTCTCTTAAAATGACTTCCTGCTGATTTGGGACGTAGTAAACCTGTTTGGGGCCCAGATAAGAATGGAAAAATGGTTAAAAATGTTAATAGAATCATTTGATGTTCAGTCCCTTTGTGCTCAGCTATTTAGATGTCCTACGAAGTTCATAGACAGAAGCAGATCTTCAGAACTTTACTGAAGATCTGGCTGGAGTAGTCTGTGGAGCTGAACGATCTTAGCGATTTTGAGTTGTTGTGGTTATAGACTTTTGAGGAAACTGCTATTGAAGAAGTCTGCAAGGCTGGATCATCTGGGCCACTCGTCTTCTTTGGTGTCTGATCTGTTTTCTGCTGAGGTTTCCGTTGTCCAGTTGTCCCTGGATTCCTTGAATGGATGCTTTAGATCTCCTGGAAAGATAAGAACAGAGCCCTGCCCTAATCCTAACTCTGGGACAATTACCTTTTTTGTTTTGGGGGGGGGGTCAGGTAATATTTTTCCTGGAGCAAATTTGGTTTTTTTGATAATATATAAAGTATTACCTTTCAATCCAGATTAAAGAAGAAATTATTTTGATATTTTGGAGCTAAACAAACCTTTAGTGTATATATTTTGAGATCTCAAAGGACAATTTGTTTGAATTGCAGCCTGCCTTTTGTAAGTAGCTTTTAAACTTAAATCTTTCCAAATCCTATGTGCCTGTCTCTGCATTCTAAGTTTTGGGATCAAAGACATGTGGTTTCCAACTGATGGGATTAAAGATGTGCTCCTCCACTCCTGGATCAAAGTTTTTCTCTGTTTAGAGCTTGTTTTGTATCAGGTGGCCTTGAGCTCTGAGATCTGCCTGTTTCTGTCTCTAGTGTGTTGGGATTAAGGGTGTATTCTTCCCCAATGATGTGACTAAGGGTGTGCGCCATCACCACCCTGTTTCTTGTAACTCTAGAATTTATAAGACAACTAACTCTATAGTGATCCTCCTGTCTCTGCTGGAGGTAAAGGCATGGGCTAACACCATGCATTATTTTACCTTAGCTCTAAGTTTTTTCAACTCTTGGAGGTTTGTAAAACCAGGTTGAACAGCTGTCACCTTTAATTTATTTACAGTGTTTTAAACCTGTTACCTGCTTTTTAATGCCAAACCATGGAAATAGCCTATACCTCTACAAAAAAAAAAAAAAACCAAAAAACAAAAAAAAACTTTTAAGCTGCTATCAAGTTTGTGTAATCTCTGTAGCCACCTGCAGTCTAACATTCTAATCTGAAATTAAGGCCATTTTCTTTTCATGCCAGTAAGGTAAATTATAGTTTGAAAATTTTATATTGTATTTTTATTATATTTTTAAGCTTATTAACTCTTTTCTTAAAAAAGTATTATTTATTTCTAGAACATAGTTTCCTCCCTCCTCCCCTCTTGGCCCCTCCCTTCATCTCTCCTTCCCTCCCTCTCTCCTTCCCTCCCTCCCTCCCTCCCTTCCTCCCTCCCTCCCTCCTTGTTCCTCTACTTGGTACTCTCCTTCTCCTCAGATGAGATGGGTCCTCACATATCATACTCCCTCAGATCTTGCGTCATGTGAGGCCCAAGAGCTTACACTCGTACTGGAGCTTGATAAGGCACACCATCTAGGGTGTGGGGTTCCACCAACCTGCAGCAGATTCCATGACTCACTGGTGGGTAGAATTTTTCCTAGGATAGATATGCTAGGTTCCTGTCTATTTGGGTGTGTGGGTTGTAGGATAGTTATCCTCTGATGTATGTTTAATATCCATTTGTAAGGGAATACATACCATGTTTATCTTTCTGGGACTGTGTCAGCTCACTTAGGATGAGCTTTTCTAGTTCCATCCATTTGGTTTTGAATTGCATGATTTCCTCATTTCTGATAGCTGTGTAGTATTCCATTGTGTATATGTACCACAGTTTTTTTATCCATTCTTCAGTTGATGGACATCTGGGTTGTTTCCAGTTTCTGGCTATTACAAATAAAGCTGCTATGAACATTGTTGAGGCAATGTCCTTTTGGTTTCTTTTCAGATCTTTTGGATATATGCCCAAGAGGGGTATGGCTGGGTCTTGAGGTAGATTTATTCCCAATTTTCTAAGATATCTCCAGATTGATTTCCAAAGTGGTTGCACAAGTTTGCAGTCCCACCAGCAATGGAGGAGTGTTCCCCTTTCTCCACATCCTCGCCAGCATGTGCTATCATTTGAGTTTTTGATCTTAGCCATTCTGACAGGTGTGAGATGGAATCTCAGAGTTGTTTTAAGTTGCATTTCCCTGATAACCAAAGATGTTGAACATTTCCTCAAATGCCTCTCAACCTTTAGAGATTCCTCTTCTGTGAATTCTCGGTTTAGCTCTGTACCCCATTTATTGATGGGGTTATTTGATTTTTTGGTGTTTAATTTCTTCAGTTCTTTATATATTTTGGATATTAGCCCTCTGTCAGATGTTGGGTTGGTGAAGATCCTTTCCCACTCTGTAGGCTGCTGTTTTGTGCTAAGGACAGTGTCCTTTGCCGTACAGAAGCTTTTCAATTTTATAAGGTCTCATTTATTGATTGTTTGTTTTAGTGCCTGAGCTATTGGTGTTCTATTCAGGAAGTTGCTACCAGTGCCAATGATTTCAAGGCTTTTTCCCACTTTCTCTTCTATTAATGTTAGTGTGTCTGGATTTATGTTGAGGTCCTTGATCCACTTAGACTTAAGTTTTGTACAGGGTGAAAAGTATGGATCTATTTGCATTCTTCTACATGTTGACATCCAGTTAGACCAGCACCATTTATTGAAGATGCTTTCCTTTTTCCATTGTATGTTTTTGGCTTCTTTATCAAAAATTAAGTGACCATAGATGTGTGGGTTTATTTCTGGGTCTTCAATTCGATTCCATTGGTCAACTGGTCTGTTTCTATACCAGTACCATGCTGTTTTTATTACTATTGCCCTGTAGTACAGCTTGAAATCCGGGATGGTGATACCTCCAGATGTTCTGTTATTGTACATGATTGATTTAGCTATTCTGGGTCTTTTGTTATTCCATATGAAGTTGAGAATTGTTTTTTTCCAGATCTGTAAAAAATTGAGTTGGTATTTGGATAGGAATTGCATTGAATCTGTATATTGCTTTTGGTAAGATTGCCATTTTTATTATGTTGATCCTACCTATCCATGAACAAGGGAGATCTTTCCATCTCCTGATATCTTCTTCAATTTCTTTCTTCAGGGTCTTGAAGTTCTTATCATACAGGTCTTTCACTTGCTTGGTTAGAGTTACCCCCAGGTATTTTATATTATTTGTGGCTATTGTGAAGGGTGTTGATTCCCTTATTTCTTTCTCAGCCCGTTTATCTTTTGTGTAAAGAAGGGCTACTGATTTTTTTGAACTGATTTTGTATCCGGCCACCTTGCTGAAGGAGTTTATCAGCTGTAGAAGTTCTCTGGTGGAATTTTTGGGGTCACTGATGTATACTATCATATCATCTGCAAATAGGGATAGTTTGACTTCTTCCTTTCCAATTTGTATCCCCTTGATCTCTTTTAGTTGTCTTATTGCTCTAGCTAAAACTTCAAGTACTATGTTGAAGAGATATGGAGAGAGTGGGCAGCCTTGCCTTGTCCCTGATTTTAGAGGAAATGCTTTAAGTTTCTCTCCATTTAGTTTGATGTTGGCTATTGGCTTGCTGTAAATTGCTTTTATTATTTTTAAGTATGGTCCTTGTATGCCTGATCTCTCTAAGACTTTTATCATGAAAGGGTGCTGTATTTTTTTTTTTTTTTTTTGGTTTTTCAAGACAGGGTTTCTCTGTGTAACAGCTCTGGTTGTCCTGGACTCGCTTTGTAGACCAGGCTGGCCTTGAACTCACGGAGATCCGCCTGCCTCTGCCTCCCAAGTGCTGGGATTAAAGGCGTGCGCCACCACCGCCCGGCGGGTGCTGTATTTTGTCAAAAGCTTTTTCAGCATCCAATGAGATGATCATGTGGTTCTTTTCTTTCAGCTTGTTTATGTGGTGGATTACATTGATGGATTTTCTAATGTTGAACCACCCCTGCATCCCTGGGATGAAGCCTACTTGATCATGGTGTATGATACTTTTGATGTGATTTTGGATCCGGTTTGCAAGTATTTTATTAAGTATCTTTGCATCCATGTTCATAAGGGAAATTGGTCTGAAATTTTCTTTCTCCGTTGGGCCTTTGTGAGGTTTAGGTATCAGGGTAACTGTGGCCTCATAGAATGTGTTTGGCAGTATTCCTTCTGTTTCTATGTTGTGGAAGAGTTTGAAGAATATTGGTATTAGCTCTTCTTTGAATGTCTGGTAGAATTCTGTGCTGAAACCATCTGGGCCTGGGCTTTTTTTGGTTGGAAGACGTCTAATGACTTCTTCTATTTCCTTAAGGGTTATAGGACTGTTTAATTTGTTTACCTGTTCTTGATTTAACCTTGGTAGGTGGAATCTATCAAGAAAATTGTCCATTTCATTTAGATTTTCTAATTTTGTGGAGTACAAGTTTTTGAAGTAGGACCTAACGATTCTTTGGATTTCCTCAATGTCTGTTGTTATTTCCCCCTTTTCATTTCTGATTTTGTTGATTTGGGTATTTTCCCTCTGCCTTTTAGTTAGTTTAGCTAAGGGCTTGTCTATTTTGTTGATTTTCTCAAAGAACCAGCTCTTGGTTTTGTCGATTCTTTGTATTGTTCTTTTTGTTTCTAAGTTGTTGATTTCAGCCCTGAGTTTGATAATTTCCTCTCGTCTGCTCCTCTTGGGAGTGTTTGCTTCTTTTTGTTCTAGCTCTTTCAGGTGTTCTTTTAGGTGGCTAGTATAGGAATTCTCCAGTTTCTTTTTGAAGGCACTTAGAGCTATAAACTTTCCTCTTAGCACTGCTTTCAATGTGTCCCATAAGTTTGGGTATGTTGTGCCTTCATTTTCATTGAGTTCTAAGAAGACTTTAATTTCTTTTTTTATTTCTTCCCTGACCCAGAGGTCATTGAGGAGAGAGTTGTTCAGTTTCCATGTTTTTGCAAGCACTCTGTTGTTTTGGTTATTGTTGAATCCTAGCTTTATTCCATGATGGTCTGATGAGTTACAAGGAGTGATTTCAATTTTCCTGTATCTGTTGAGGCTTGCTTTGTGACCGACTATATGGTCGATTTTGGAGAAGGTTCCGTGAGGTGCCGAGAAGAAAGTGTATTCTTTTATTTTGGGGTGAAATGTTCTGTAGATATCAATTAGGTCCATTTGATTCATGACATCTGTGAGGTTCATTATTTCTCTGTTTGGTTTCTGCATTGTTGATCTGTCCAGTGGTGAGAGTGGTGTGTTGAAGTCTCCCACTATTAATGTGTGAGGTTCAATGTGGGATTTGAGCTTCAGTAGTGTTTCTTTAATGAATGTGGGTGGTCTTACATTTGGGGCATAGATGTTTAGTATTGAAATTTCATCTTGGTGGATTTTTCCTTTGATGAGTATATAGTGTCCTTCCCCATCTCTTTTAATTAATGTTGGTTGAAAATCCAATTTGTTGCATACTAGAATTGCTACTCCAGCTTTTTTCTTGGGTCCATTTGCTTGGTATATCTTTTTCCAGCCCTTTACTTGGAGATAATGTCTACCTTTTTTGCTGAGGTGCGTTTCTTGTAGGCAGCAGAATGCGGGATTCTGTTTTCGCATCCATTCTGCTAGCCTGTGCCTTTTTATTGGGGAATTGAGTCCATTGATGTTGAGAGATATTAATGACCAGTGATTGTTACTTCCTGCCATCTTGATGTTGGTAGAAATAGTGTGTGAGTGAGCTTCTTTCCTTTTGTTTTTGCTGCAGGCATGCTATTTGCTTCCTGTGCTTTCTTGTGTGAAGTTAACCTCTTTGGGTTGAAGTTTTCCTTCTAACATCTTCTGTAGAGCTGGATTTGTGTATAGATATTGTTTGAATTTAACTTTGTCATGGAATATCTTGTTTTCTCCATCTATGTTGATTGACAATTTTGCAGGGAATAGTAGTCTGGCCTGGCATTTGTGGTTTTTTAGGGTCTGCAAGATGTCTGTCCAGGCCCTTCTGGCTTTTAGAGTCTCTGAAGAAAAGTCAGGTGTGATTCTGATAGGTTTGCCATTATATGTTACTTGACCCTTTTCCCTAGCAGCTTTTAAAATTCTTTCTTTGTTCTGTACATTTAGTGTTTTGATTATTATGTGGCGGGAAGATTTTCTTTTCTGGTCTAATCTATTTGGGGTTCTGTAAGCTTCTTGTACAGTTATAGGCATCTCTTTTTTTAGATTTGGAAAATTCTCTTCAATGATTTTGTTGAAGATATTTTCTGGTCCATGGAGGTGGGACTCTTCTCTTTCTTCTATTCCTATTATTCTGAGATTCCGTCTTTTCATTGTGTCCTTGATTTCCTGAAGGTTTTGTGTCAGGACTTTTTTAGATTTGACATTTTCTTTGACAGATGTGTCCATTTCTTCAATTTTATCCTCTGAGCCTGAAATTCTTTCTTCCATCTCTTGTATTCTGTTGGTGATGCTAGTGTCTGTAGTTCCGATTCTTTTCTTAAGGTTTTCCAGTTCTATGGATGTCTCAGATTGGATTTTCTTCATTGCTTCAACTTCCCTTTTCAGGTCTTCCATTCCTTTAAGCGCTTTATTCATTTCTATCACCTCCTTTGCAGTACTTTGTTGTTGCTCTCTGAGGTATTTGATTTCCTCCCTTAGGCCTTCTATTATTAATATAAGCGTAGGATTAAGGTCATTTTCCTTTGCTTCAATTGGGTTCAGCTGTCCAGAGTTGTCTGTAGCATTATTGCTAGGATCTGGAGACATCCTATTGTTTTGGGTTTTTTTTACCATGTTCTTGCGCTGACCTTTTGTCATCAGATGGACCCAGGTGTTATCTGTTTGTTTCTTTTGTTACCTGACCTTGGTGCTCAGGAAAACTCCCTGCCCTGGGGGTTGGCTGATCCTGAGATCCTGGTGTTTACCTCCAGATGGCGGGCAGATTCCTGTAATAGACTGACTGGCTCTCGGAGAGGAGGGTGGCTGCTGCTCTCCTCAACTGCTTGTGACCCAATTGGACCAATATAGAGGGGATTGGAGTGGGGAGAGGGCTAGCCTCTGAGGACCTGGGAGCTGACAGGTCTCCTCAGAAAGGCAGGTAGAGCTGTGGTTGGGTCTGTGTTCTCCTCTCACTGACCCAGTCGTTCTGGCTCCCCAGCTGGGCTGACTATGCAGGCAGGGAGCTCCATCCACAACAGATGCCGGCCTCAGTGCGCCTGTTGCTGACTGCCTCAGATGCTTGGGTGCTAGGGTGAGTGACCCACCCGCCCCAATATTTGTGGAGAACACACTGTCACGGGCTCTGTTTGCAGGCAGTCTTGGCTCCTAATTGCTTTGCTGTGACTGGGTTAGGTCTCTACCTCTCCGCTACAGTGCACACTGTGCCACCATGTTGGAAACTCCGGAAAAAAATAATCTCACTTACCTTTGCTCTTGTGGTGCGGCTCGAGTGCAGGCTGGATATCAGGCAGACAGGCGGGGCCGCTGCTCTGTGGCTGGAGCCGTGGGCTGGATCCGCTCCTGGGCTAGATCTCTAGCCAGAGCTCCTCTCCAGACCGGTGACGGAGCTGGCTGATCTCAGGGTTGTGTTCCCGGGAACTGCGTGGGCTCTTTTACCTGGTGACCGGTCTCAATGTTCGCTACTACTCAGATGCTCTATGGTCGGCGCCATCTTGGATCCGCCCTATTTTAATTTTTTAAAACAAGATTTTGGCTGTCTAACTTGTGACAAGACCCCATGGACAGAGAGATCATCCCAGCTGCAGACAAACTGAGAAGCCATCAGATTTGATAAGTCATTTGGCAAGTCCTCAAGGAGAAAGTTAAAGATGGGAAGCATATTAGAAGGCTTTAGGACCCTGTATAGTGCTACTCTATATGGCTTGAAAATGAAACAGAAAATGAAAAGCTAAATGGCTTAGCTGAAATTGTCCCAATACCAATTATGATTATTATCATTTTGGTATTATATATTTTATCCTTAATAATAAAATAATAATAGAAAATAATAATTTTCTATACCTGCTCAAAGAAAAAGACTTTAGAGATATAAGAAAAAAATTTTTAAGTGTATTGATAAGATACAAGCCTTAAAAAGACCTAAAGAGGAACTTAGACAAGCCTTAGAAATATCTATAAATGAGAATAAGAAAAACACTCAGACAGACAGAAGAATTTATACAAGCCTTAGAAAGACCCAAGAAAAATACTCAGACACAGACAGAGGAATTTATACAAGCCTTAGAAAGACCTATAAATGAGAATAAGGAAAATTCTCAGACACAGAGGATTTTAGACAAGAGCCTACCAGGCCACCACATAATGAAACTGAAAGGGGACAGTCCAAGATTGTTAGAAAACCAACTTTAGTTTATCCAATTACTCTAAAGGACCTATCAGAAGATGATAGACACCCCCAAGGTTATGATGAAATTAAGTGGAATCCTGTAGACATATTAGATTCAAGGAGATTTAAGGAAGCAATTGTCTCCAATGGTATTCATTCATCCTATGTGAAACAGATTCTAAATTCATGGACAACTCAGAACAGAATAATCCCCCAAGACTAGAAAGATTTGGCAACAGCAATATTGTAACCTGGTTCTCAGTTACAAGGGCAAACATAGTGGAATGAGGAAGCTAAGGCCATAGAACAACAAAATCAAGACAGAGGTATTGGTAGTTCCCAGGATCCGTTGCTAGGTGAAGGTCAATATGCTGATTTACAAAGGAAACTTGAATTTGATGATTACACCTTGGTGCTATGTCATTTAGCAGCTTTAAATTCTTGGAATAAGATTGAAGAATCAGGAAAGAGATCTGAGTCATTTACTAAAATTATACAAGGACAGAAAGAAACCTTCACTGAATTTTTACAAAGATTAACTTCAGCTGTAAATAGAATAGTATCAAATTCAGAAGTCAGAAAAATACTAATTTAATCTTTTGCTTTTGAAAATGCTAATTCAGAATGCAAAAAAGTGATTAGATCTTTAAAGGCAAGATCAGCACTAATGGATAAATGAATTAGAGATAGAGCTGATATTGACATTTATGATGCTGATCTGAGAGGAGAGTAATTTCCAAAATTCTTAAGAAAAATCAAAATGGAAGTTGTTTTATTTGTGACAAGCAAGGTCATTTGAAAAAGGATTGTAGGCAAGGCATTCCTAGAAACAATGTTTTTTTTCTAGAAATATCCAAAAAGAAGGTCCAGCCTTCTGGACTATGCAGAATGTGTAGCAAGGTTAGCATTGGACTAATGAATGCAGATCAACATAATCCTTTGTCTTCAGGAAACACCCTAGGGGACCTGCCATAGGCCCATCGCAGATGTGGCTGCTGTGTCACATGTGCATCAGTAGCTAGCAAAGAGGAGAGAGGCAGCTGGGCATGGTAGCACATGCTTTTAATCCCAGCACTTGGGAGCCAGAGGCAGGAGGATCTCTGTGAGTTCGAGGCCAGTCTGGTCTACAAAGTGAGTCCAGGACAGCCAGGGCTGTTACACAAAGAAACCCTGTCTCAAAAACAGACAAACAAAAAAAGAGAGAGGCTATGTCTACATTCAGTGTTCTGACCTATGAACAACTGAATGAATAGTAGCCTAACATTCCTGGAAAAAAAGCAAGCCAGAGACCAACACTAGTCTGGCCAGATAGGGAGCTAGCCTGTGATGACTAGCCTGTGATGACCACCAGTCCAACACCAGGCAAGCACCAGATGGGCTCTCAGGAAAGGAAGCAAGCCAGAGACTATAAAAACACTCCCTAGTCCTGGATGTGGGGGTTATGGTGATCCAGGCCCAAGTGTGTAAGTGTGGGGGAGCCAGTCCTGTCTTTTGTCTGCTTTGTGGTAGCGTTGGCAAGGGAGGGATTCCCTCCCTTTTGCCTGGACCACCAGTGGCAGACAGGAGATCTGGCCCCAATGAAGTCATGAGAGCAAGAGAACTGCCCTTTCACTTCATATGTTGGAGCACTTGGGGGAGCAGGCCTTTTGCCTTGCCTTGCCAGCACAGTCCCTGGATTTGGGGAATGTGAGTGAGCTGGCCCCAAGGATGTGAGTGTGGGAGAGCCAGTCCTGCTATTTGTTTGCTTTTCAGTGGTGTTGGAAAGGGAGAGATCTCCTCCACTCTCTGATGCCCTCATCACAAGTAGCAGGCAGGAGAGTTGGCCCTGATACAGTCATGAGAGCAGGAGAGCTAGTCCATTTCCTTACCTGATGCCTCAGGAGAGCAGGCCCTGCACCTTACCTGGGTAGCACAGTAGAACTGGACCTAGATGTGAGGGTTGCAGGCCCAGAACCAGGGCTTTGAGTTGGCCCACCCCAACATATACCCCATGGATGAACTGCTGGAGTACATGGAGAGGCCAGTTCCACATACCCAAAACTACAGGATCTCCAGGACACCAAACAACAACAGGATATCTGAGAGGGGTCCCAGTGTGATGGGGTGATCTGCTTGTATGTAATTGTTAATTGGTTGTACCCTGCCACCCTTACTATGATTTGGCAGTCACATACCCCCCAAAATGATGTTTGTAACTCTTGTCTCCCAAAAACTTCTCTGATTCCTGGAATAAAATGCTTGCAGCCTATGTTGGGTAGAAGAGAAGTAGGCAAGGGAAAATGTTTGGCAGGTGTTTTGAAGAGATAAGACCATGGGAAGAAAAGGCCAGGGGGAGGAAGAAGGAGGGAGGAGGAGAAGTGTGGGGTTAGATGGAAGAAGATCATTCTATGTGGCCTGGAACATCAGCATAGTGTAGATAATAACAACCCAAGAGGATGTATGTATATATTGGGGTTTTATTTGGGGAATAAAAGTTAGCTTAGATGGGCTTAGATTACACAATCCAGGCTAAGGCTTATTAAAATCCATCAGGTGTCTCTGTGTGATCATTTATAAAGGCAGGTTAAGGATTAATACCACTGACCAATTAACTATAACATAAATACTGGTAATAATTTAACATCTACTCCTACACCAGTGAGGTTCCAGTATTGACAAAGTACCTTGTACCAGACCAAGGAGTCATTATAATGAACATTTACAAGCAAAAAAGTATGGACAAAGGGGAATATTGTGGGACATGCTGAAACACACTACAGCTTCCACAATGGGATTTTTTTTTATGTTGAGAGAGGTTTCAAGAGGTGGATGGTGGGTCTGAGGGGAGGTGGGAGAAGAGTGGGAACAGGGTGCATGATGTGAAATTCAAAAAATAATAAAACAATAAAAAGAAAAAAGATTAAATGCCTATTGTTAAAAACAACACTGTTCTGGTTGTAAACAAGGACAGAACAGCTTCAATAAATAGCACAAGCCATTCAGGACACACCACAACACAAGAATTTTGACAAACTACTATAAATGATTAGAGAACAAAGATGAAAATATAAATAAATGGCATTGAAATGGAAGGTTTAGTAGACACAGGAGCAGATATAATAATAATATCACCAAAATCTTGGCATCTAGATTGGCCTCTTCAGGAAGTAAATATCTAGCTTCTATGGATTGAACCTTTATCTCAGGTAAAACAAAATGCAAGATGGGTTAAATATATAGTGCCAGAAGGACAAATAAGGAAATTAAAGCCATATGTGACTAATATAGCCATGAATTTATAGAGTTGTGATTTGTTCCAGTAATGAAAAACACAAATTAACATTCCTCCAATCTCAGAAACAAACCATAAAATAAAGAATGCTTCTGAGAAAAATGTTAAAAGGTATTATCAAGAACAGTCACAGACTGTCCAAGTTGCCGATAAACAAGACACTACAAGTATTGGTCTTTCAAGGGTACCAACTGCCCTACCTTTAAAATGGCTAACTGACAAACCTGTTTGAGTGGATCAATGGCCTATTACAAAAGAAAAATTACAGGTACTAGAACACCTGGTACAGGAGCATATAAATTCTCAATACATTGAGGAATCTACCAGCCTATGGAATTACTCTATGTTTGTTATAAAAAAGAAATCAGGAAAATGGAAGGCGTTAATAGATTTAAGAGCCATAAATAAGATGATTTACTAAAGGCTCTTTTTTTTTTTTTTTCTGAGACACGGTTTCTCTGTGTAACAGCTCTGGCTGTCCTGGACTTGCTTTGTAGACCAGGCTGGCCTCGAACTCACAGTGGTCTGCCTGCTGTAAAGAGCCTTTAGTAGCCGGGTGTGGTGGCGCATGCCTCCCAAGTGCTGGGATTAAAGGCATGTGCCACCACACCTGGCGACTAAAGGCTCTTTACAGCCCGGAATCCCATTGCCTAATTTACTACCTAATCATTGGGTAGAAACTGATTTAAAAGACTGCCTTTTCATGATCCCTTTGCATAAGCATGATAGGGAAAGGTTTGCTTTCTCAAGACCAGTTATCCAATAAAGAGATATCATTGGAAAGGTTTACCACAAGGAATGTTAAACAGTCCCACCTTGTGCCAATATTTTGTACCACAGCCATTAGAAATAACTTATGAACAATTTCCTGAATCTAAAATTTACCATTATATGGATGATATCTTACTGGCTGATTCTGATGCAAATACCTTAGGAAAAAATGTTTGATGAAGTAAAGAGAATTTTGCCTTGCTGAGGATTACAAATGCTCCTGAAAAAAAAATACGAAGAGGAGATTCTATCAATTATCTAGGATAGAAGATAGGTTAATAGAAACTCAACCACAGAAAGTACAAATCAGGAGAGACCTATTACAAACTCTTAATGATTTTCAAAAATTTCTGGGAGATATAAACTGGCTATGGCCTACAATTGGATAAACTACTCAATAGCTAAGTAATTTATTTCAAACTTTAAAAGGTGATAAGGACTTAACTAGTCCAAGATAATTATCAGCTGAGGCTGAGAGAGAATTGGCTCTGGTAGAAAAGAAATTACAGGATGCACATGTGGATCAATTGGATCCAAAGCTAGATTATATTTTGGTTATTTTGCCTTCTACTCATTCTCCCACCAGAATTCTTATGCAGAGAGAAAACTAATAACTTATAATGGATATTTTTAGCACAAAAGCAGAGTAAAAAAATTAAAGACTTATGTAGAAAAGGTTTCTGTATTGATTCTGAATTGCTTTTCAATTAGCAAGAATAGACCCAGCAGAAACTGTGGTACCCTTTACAAATGCTGAAATTGCCTCATTATGGGCAGGAAATGAACATTGGCAAAGAGCTTGCAATAATTTTTTGGGAGAGATTAACAACAAATATCCCCAAAGCAAGAGATGTCAATGTATAAAAAGAACTAATTGGAATCTCCCTCATACAGTAAGAGGGACACCAGTTTCTGGGGTACCTACATTCTATACTGATGCAAATAAATCAGGAAAGGCAGGTTATAAAGTCAGGAAAAATACGTGGCTCAGAGCCCTCATGATTCAGTTCAGAAATCAGAGTTGTATGCCATTCCAATAGTATTGTCTGATTTTCATGAATCTCTTAATATAGTTACTGACTCCCAATATGCAGAAAGAATTATTTTACATATTGAAACTGCTGAACTTATTCTGGATGATTCAGAATTAACTTCACTATTTATTCAACTACAACAAGTAATTAGAAATAGAAATCCTCCAGTGTATATAACACATATCAGATCCCATACAGTTTACCAGGCCCCTTAGCACAAGGAAATGATGAAATTGATCAGCTGTTAATAGGAAATATTCTAGAAGCCTCAGAATTTCATTTAAAATACCATGTTGCAGCAAAGGCTTGAAGAAAGACTTTTTCTATCAGTTGGCCACAAGCCAAGGGAATTATAAAGCAATGTCCTAATTGTTCTTTGTGTAACCACACTCTATTACCACAGGAAGTAACCCAAAAGTTACCCAAAGATATGAAATTTGGCAAATAGATGTGTTTCATTTTTCAGAGTTTGGAAAATTAAAATATGTGCACCATACCATAGATTCATATTCAGAATTTCAATGGGCAACTGTTTTAAGTTCTGAAAAGGGTGATTCTGTAATTACACATCTATTAGAAGTTATGACTATTATAGGGATACCTGTACAAATTAAGACTGACAATGCTCCAGCATATGTTTCTAGTAAAATGAAACAGTTTTTTGCATATTACAACATAAGGCATATGACAGGTATACCACAAAATCCTACAGGACAAGCAGTTATTGAAAGATCTAATTGCACTTTAAAAGACATGTTTAATAAACATAAAGGGGTGATAAAGACCCCAAGAGATAGATTACACAGTGCTTTATTAACTTTAAACTTTTTAAATGCTAATGAGAAAGGAACAACAGCTTCGGAGAGACATTGGACAATAGCAAAAATTACTGAATTAAATCAGCCTGTATATGTGATGGAGATGTAACATGAAGTAACAAATAAACAAAAAATAATTAGCCTGTATATTTTAAAGATGTGTTGACCTCAGAATGGAAACTAGGATATGTGTTATGTTGGGGAAGAGATTTTTGTCTTTGTTTCCACAGGAGAAGAAAAGCTGTGGATACCATCAAAATTGATAAAGATTAGATTCTAATAGGAGAGATTTCCTGAATAAAGAGGGGTGATAGTTTGTCAGACAGCTTGGTCACATTCAGTTCAAAGTAATGTATAAAGACTAAACTTTTCTTTTTAAGTAAAAGGAATATTTTTGTTGTTTGGTATTAAGAACACATTTAAGAGATTTAAAATGTTTTAAGTAAATTAAGGGTTACTACAGTGCAATCTTGTTTCCAAATCTCTAAGAGATGGAATAAGTTGGAGCTAAGGTAAAATACTTGAGCATGGTGATGGTACCCCATGCCTTTAATGGCAGACAGTCAAATCACTACAAAGTTAGTCATCTTCTAAATTCTAGAGTTACAATGAACAAGGTGGTGATGGTTCACACCTTAATCCCAGCACTTGGGAGGCATGTGCCTTTAATCCCAACACTCAGGAGACAGAAACATGCAGACCTCTGAATTCAAGGCCAGCCTGATACAGAGCAAGTTCCAAGTAATGAAAAACTTAGGTCTAGGTGTGGTGGTGCACACCTTTAATTCAAGCAATTGGGAGGTACACACCTTTGAGCCCACCACTTGTGAGGCAGAGGAGGGCACTTACGATTTACAATGATTTAAATTCAAAGCTGCTTGCAAAAGGCAGGCTGAAATTAAAAATGAATGTCTTTTGAGATCTAAAAATAAATACATTAAAGGTATATTTAGTTTCAAATTTTGAAGAGAATTTTTTAAATTTCAATTGAAAGAAAATACTTTTTCTATTGCCAAAAAAAATTTTGCCCTAAGAAAGATCTAACCTGATAAAAATGGAGACCCAAGAGTTAGGGTTAAGACAGGGTTTTGTTTTTATCTTTCTAAGAGAATAAAAGCACCATTCTGAGGCTTCTGGGGAGCTTGGGCTTTGTGAACACTTCTCCACCAAAAGCTCTAAGCTCAGTAGGTTTCCAGGCAGAAAAGGGTGGAACATGGATTGGGATCTGTGACACAGGATATCCCAGGAGAGGCAGGAGAAAAGATTTTCTCTGATGCCCAACTGTTAGAACTCTTTTAATAAGCAAGCAGGGGAATTAAGGTAGTCCTAACTCTCTCATGTATGTGGTGAAAGGTTACCAGATCTTTTTAGCTAAACTGCTGGTATTGGACCAGGTAGTTTCAAGGAGTTCTTAGAGCCCCGGAACCAAGCTAAGCAGTTTTGGGTGTCCATTTTGGTTCGGGCAGGATTGGAGGCTACTTCAGGGACAGCCAGCAATGGCAGTTGCCACAGATAAGCACACTGTGGCAACTGGCATGTGCGCTGGAGAAATGACAGAGGCTTGGCACCTCTCAATGAGCTTCAGAGGAAGTCACTGGGGTGACCAGCAGCAGTGGTTGAAATGTGAACCTGGCTATACAGCTGTGGCAGCAGTGAGGTGGGAGCTGGTGTTCTGGGTGCTCAGAGATGAAACATGACTGCTAGAGGCAGGACACCTAGCTAGGCAGCATATCCAGAGACAAGTTCTTTCTTCCCAAGCACAAAATAAACAGCCTAGTCTCAGGGGGTCATAGTGGAGGAATGGAGAAAGAGAGTTTATTTCATGAATCAGGGGCATAATAAACCTTTGGGCAGTGGGGAGGGGTTTGGAGGTAAATGTGTTCGATTCACTTGGTATGGTTCTATCAGAAGAAAGCAAACCCAGTACCTAATTATTCCATGGGCAGTGGAGGTGGAGAAGGAACTCCATGTTCACTGGGTAGGTTTCTTATCAGGAAGGGGTTGGGCCATTTGACACTCCTTAGAGGATCTGAAACTTCCTCAGATCAGGGCTTTCACTGAAAACAAGGAGTCCAGCATTTGGCACCAAGCTCACAAACTTTTCGGTAATGCCAGACTTCAACCTTACCAGCAAAAATTCCTCACATAAAAGTGTCCAACTAAGGAATCCAGAGACCACTGGACAACTGAAAGGTCTGAAGAAAAAGGACCAGACACCAGAAAAGACAAGACAAGTAGCCCCTATGATCCAGCCTCGCAGACTGCCTCAATAGCTGTTTTCCCAAGAATCTTTATCCAGAACTTCAAAATGATTAGCTAAGATGGTCCAGCCTCACAGACTGTTCCAAGACAGGACTTCAGTAAAACCCTGTACTTTCCCACCCAAAGATCAGCTTCTGGCTACAAACTACTCAGGACATTCAAATTACTGAGCACATAGAGACTGGACAGCAAATGTTAGGACTAGCTTTCTTAAGACTTGACCATTTTCCCAATTGCTTGGGGCCCCCAAAAGGAAACTATGTTCCAAATCAGCAAGAAGCAATTTTAAGAGAGTGAGATTCCACTCTAAAAGATGGGATGGGTGGGGGTTTTGTTATTTGGTGGGTTATACATGTTTGTTATCATTTAGGGGAATTGATTGCAAGTTGTTAATTGTTTTGGTCAGGGAGTAACCAAGGTTTAGTAGGTTAGACTCAGGGATTTCTCTCTTTTTCATTTCTCTATCCTTCTTTCTTATGTAGGGTGAGAAGGAAGGTTTGAAAAGAAAAAATGGAGGATATAGAAATAATACAGGAATGATAGGAAAAAAGGGTAGATTATTGAATCTACTCTTTTTTTTTTTTTTTAGGTTTTTAGGTTTTTCGAGACAGGATTTCTCTGTGTATCCTTGACTGTCCTGGACTCACTTTGTAGACCAGGCTGGTCTCGAACTCACAGAGATCCACCTGCCTCTGCCTCCCAAATGCTGAATCTACTCTTACAGATCTTTGTATATTGATACAAAATTAAGGTTATATTTGGTTACATTGGTATAGATATTTGTATATTCATACAAAATTAAGATTACATTTGTTTAGAACATACTATGTATAAACTTTTTTAAAGTATTATACCTATGTAATTATTAAAAATGCAATATGGCTGGGAGTGGTGGAGCACGCCTTTAATCCCAGCACTTGGGAGGTAGAGGCAAGTGGATGTCTGTGTGTTCAAGGCCAGCCTCGTCTACAAAGTGAGTCAAGGATGGCCAGGGCTACTCAGAGAAATCCTGTTTCAAAAAACCAAAAAAAAAAAAAAGCAATATGAATGACATTCTATCCTTTTGAAAGCTACTATCTCAAACTGTTTAGGATAATTAGGAAATTCAAAATAATAGTCAATCAAATGTGTGGTTTTATTAGGTACTAGTTTAGTTAATCACAGGGTTTTTTTTCCTAAGTTAATCAGATAATAAATAGCTAGAGACAAGCAACATTTGCCTATTCAAATATACTGAGATAGATGCTCTTCAAAAACCTCAGAGATCTGTATAATTATGGCATTTAAAGATGTTTTATTAAATTAAAGCTTTTTGATGATGAGACATGTCAGCTCCTGGAAACACCCCCATGCTACTTCAAAGAAGATGGTGAGCATCAAAGAATTTCCATTTGGAGATGGCTGCATTAGTGGCAAACTAGTCACTGGGCAAGAGAAAGCCCTTGCTTCAACTGTAGACAAAACACTGTCCGAAATGGGCAAACTGGGTGCAGGAAAATTGACAGCTGAGCTTTGCAAGGACAGGGTAGGCAAGTCTTTTGTAATACCTGCTTCACAGAAAAGTCTGTCAGATATTCTGAGCCAATAGACTGAAGATTGATGCTCCTATATTACAGAGAAAAACTGGGAACTGTCCAGGCAGCCAACTGTCTATCATTTCTACGGTTTTGGAAGCTGCTTACTCTGCCTTTCCTGTTTATTCAGATAATATTTATCTTTCTCAGGTCTGTGATGGGGTTGAAGAATAGATAATTATAGTTCTCACAGTTTAGCTTAAGTTGTTTAGGATTTAAGAAAATTGTTTTAAGGTCTGAAAAGATGTTTTTAGGCTAGTAAATACAAATGGACTGTATGTACATTGTGAATGTAATTCTTACCAGATAGTATATAGTTTATTAATGTTAGAAAAAGAGTCAAACAGAGAGAAATATTGCAGGATATTTGATCACATTGTGAACTCCAAGACTGTAAACTGTAAAAACCTGCTTCTAATTGTGGGATGGGTCAGCCTTTAATCCTAGAGCTGTTTACTGTAAACAAGTACTTGTGGTGTGGATCAGCCCTAGCACACACCTTTCCATACATGGGATAAAATAAAGTTAACCCTAGGTCAAGAGACAGAGCAAGAAACCAGCAGACAGTTTAAACAGAAAGCAGGGACACTGAGCTGGAGGGTACCTAAAACATCGTGGAGAAGGGTCTTTTCAGCTTTGGACTTTTTAGCTTTTTAGCTCTAGGCTTTTTCCTCTAGGCTTTTCAGCTGGATAGGACGATCAGCTAGGTGCTTCGTCTGCCTCTCTGAGCTAGCAGGCTTTCACCCCAGCATCTGGCTCCTGAGTCATCATTAGTAAAATCAAATGATTGGGATATTTTAGTTTTTAAACCACATGACTGAGTAGTGACCAGGTGGCTCCCCTCTTTCCACCTTGCTCAACTAAGCCCATCAGGTCACCATGCCTGGCTTCT
This sequence comes from Lophiomys imhausi, assembly GCA_907164525.1. NCBI lineage: Eukaryota > Metazoa > Chordata > Mammalia > Rodentia > Muridae > Lophiomys > Lophiomys imhausi. The sequence continues at coordinate 3,287,274 of CAJQZJ010027415.1, read as the reverse complement.
AGAACTTTTAATGCTTTGGGTTTTGTATCTAGATCTTTGTTCACCAGGAATTAGTTTTTTGTGTAGTAGCCAAGGTTTCCTTTTTTGCATGGATATCTAGCTTTGGCAGCTCTTACTCCACTCCCGCGTTTCAGAAGGGCCTCACCAGACAGCTTGTGGGACTGGTCTGGGACTCTGTTCTGCACCCCAATCTACTGCTCTATTGTTGGACCGCTGCCTCACTAATGTACTTGTTGTAGTTGGTTTCCTGTGTGCAAATGTATGTGTGTGATACACGTGTGTGTGCAGGTATACATGCATGTGCCAGAGTGTGCAGAGGCCACAGGTCCATATTAAGTGTTGACCTCCACTGCACTCCATCTTATTTTTTGAGTCAGGGTCTCTCGCTGAACCTGGAGCTCACTGATTGCTAGATTAGCTGGCCAGTGAGCCTTTTACTTTGCCTCCCAGCACTGGAACTACAGGCATGTGCTGTTATGCCTGGCTTTTTCTGTGGATGTTGCAGATCCAAACGCAGGTCCTCGTGATTGCATGATAGGCACTGGACCTCTGAACACTCTCTCCAGCCTCTACTATATAGCATGCTTGTGTTTTAAATTTCATCTTGAGATGATAGTAGATTGCACATGAGCTGGAAGGGAATACACATGTTCTCTTTACCAGCTGGCTCCCTAACATCCCACACACCCTCAGCATGACATCACACTGGGGATGGTGACAGGGTGGGATCTACTGGCCTCACCCAGATTCCTCCAGCTTTACAGGTGCTAGTTTGCACACAGGTATGCGTGTGCCTCCTCCCCTTTTTCCTAAACCCCTGTCATCACCAATCTGTCCTCCACTTCTATGATTTTGTCATTTCAAAAATGCTACATAAGTGGGAACATATAACATGTAACCTTTAGGCACTGGCCTTTTTGAGATTGGTATAAATTCCCTTGAGAGTCAGTCACACTCATGGTGGTGAGTTTATCTGTTTGTTCCTTTTTTATTGCCAAGAATTATTTCTTTCTCATTTTGCTCAGCTTTTTTTTTTTTTTTTGAGTCAGAGTCTGACAATGTAACCCAAGCTGACCTTGAACTCATGGAAGTTCTCCTGCCTTGGCCTCCCAAATTCTGATATTATACACAGGAGGCATTATTTGGCCATATAGCCCAGGCTAGCCTCAAACACTGTGTTGTGTGGTAATTGCATACTTGCTTATTTTTAAGAGATTTTTTAAATGTATGTGTGTCTGATGCTAAGCATGGAGCCCAGGGTCTTTGCATGCCACACATGCTCCAGGCCCTGTGCTGCAGCCCCAGCATAGAACTTTGGTGTTTTGGGGTTTTTGTTTGTTTGTTTAAGCACTGTTTAGGTTCATAGAGAAGTTGAGCCAAATTTACAATGTTTCCTAGAATCTTGCACCTAGAATCCACTGTTGACCTGCATTTCACTGTAGGTACAGCACATTCTCCTCTGAACCTAATTCATAATGACCTATATACACACCCTTGTACTATCAAATGGAGAATTGTCACTGCTCTAAAAACACTCTGCACTTGTCCCGTTCATCCCTCCCTCTCCTCTCCACCCTCTGCCTCTATCAACCACTGGTCTTAATCCTGTCTCTATGGTTTTTACTTTCTCCAGAGTTGTCATATGGTTAGAAACATTCAGCTTGAAGCCTTCTCAGATGGTGAGTACATATGCTCCCCCCCAGGCTCATGTGTGTGAATGCTTGGCCCATAGGGATTGGCACTATTAGGAGGTGCGGCCTTTTGGAGTAGGTGTAATCTTGTTAGAGGAAGTGTGTTGCTGTGGGGCTGGGAGCTTTGAGGTCTCACATGCTCAAGCTACACCCAGTGTGGCACATAGTCACTTCTGCTGCCTGTGGATCAAGATGTAGAACTCTCAGCTTCTTCTCCGGCACTATGTCTGCTTGCATACTACCATGACGATAATGGACTAAACCTCAGAAACTATAAGCCAGCCCCAATTAAATGTTTTTGTTTATAAGAGTTGTTATAGTCATGGTGTCTCTTCACAACAATAAAACCCTAACTAAGGCAGATGGCCTGTCTCACTGAGTTGTATACATTACAGATTCCACAGTCCAAAAAGTCTGCCTTTTATGGCTAGATAGATCATTTCCTCTTTAGCACTGAATACTATTCCACTGATGGGCTGTGCTGTGATTTTCTTTCTCATTCACTCATTGAAGAACATCTTGTTTGCTCCCAATTTTAGCAATCATGGGTGGATCTGCAGTAAATATTCATGTACAACTTTCTGCGTGGACATGTTCTTATTCCCTGTGGGCTCATAACAAGGGTGCAGCTGCTGGGTTACATGGGAAGGCTGTGCTCCATTTTGTGAAAAGCCACCCAACCATGTTCCCAAAGTGACTTACTACTTAGACTTCCTATCAGCTATGAGTGATCCTGTGGCTTCACAACCCCAGGTGCATCTGACAGCCATGTTTTTGATTTCTGTCATTCTAATAGATGTGTCTGTAGAAGTAGATGGCACTATCATGTTGATTTGCAGTCACTGAACAAATAAGACGCAGAACAGTTCTCATGTACCTATGGTCTGCCACCTGTGTGTCTTTTGCTGAGGTGGTTCTTAAGATCAGGGGTGGACCAGAATGGTGCACACACCTATAATCCCAACACTTGGGAGGCAGAGGCAGGTGGATCTCTGTGAGTTCAAGGCCAGGCTGGTCTACATAGTAAGACTCCCTGCCCCTTCCCCCCAGAAAAGTAGGGGAAACAGTGTAAAATCACTTGCCCGTAAGACTGATGACTGAGTTCCATCCTTTGCACCCATATGGGGAAAGGAGAGAACCAAGCCCTCAGATTGTCTTCTGACCCCACGTGCTCATGGTGCCCACCACTCCCCACACCCATGCCTGTACACAATAGATCAATGACTGTAATCTTTAAAAAAAAATCAAGATGGGCTGGATGGTGGTGGCACATGCCTTTGATCCCAGTACTCAGGAGGCAGAGACAGGAGGATCTCTGCGAGTTCCAAGTCAGCCTAATCTACAGAGTGAGTCCCAGGACAGCCAGAATTACACAGAGAAACCATGTCTCAAAAGACTAAAAACTAAAAAACAAAAACAAAGAAAGAAAAGACAAAAAATCAAGTTGGATTCCAGGCAAGACGGTTCAATGTATAAAAATATTTGCCATAAAAGCTTAATGTCTTGATGATGAATCCCTGGAGTCTCTTATCTGCTGAGCTATCTCTCCACCCCCTAAATTCACTTAAATTTTTACATGTATACATGATACGTGTGCGTGTCTCTGTGTGTGAATATTCATGTGTGAGTGTGGGCACACATGTGCCATGACAAACGTGTGGAAATCAGAGGACAGCCTTGGGTGTGAGCCTCCAATCTTCTACCTTGTTTGAGTCAGGGTCTCTGGATGTCCATTGGTGCTAGGCCAGGCTAGCTGGCCCATGAGCTCCTGGGACTCCCTATCTCTGCCACCAGTTTTTTGCCTTAGGCATTCCTAGGGTTGAGGACATACACTACCAAATCTGCATCTGGCTCTGGGGATTCAAACTCTGTTCCTGTGCTTACATGACAAGCACTTCATCTACTGTGCCATTTCCAGCCACTCAGTTCACTTTTTTTTTTTTTTTTTTGGTTTTTTGAGACAGGGTTTCTCTGTATAACAGCTCTGGCTATACTGGACTCACTTTGTAGACCAGGCTGGCCTCGAACTCACAAAGATCCGCCTGCCTCTGCCTCCCAAGTGCTGGGATTAAAGGCATGCACCACCACCGCCCAGCCTCAGTTCACTTTTTTTTTTTTTTTTTGGTTTTTTCGAGACAAGGTTTCTCTGTGTAGCCCTGGCTGTCCTGGACTCACTTTTGTAGACCAGGCTGGCCTCGAACTCACAAAGATCCACCTGCCTCTGCCTCCCGAGTGCTGGGATTAAAGGCGTGCGCCACCACCGCCCGGCCTCTCAGTTCACTTTTTTAATGCTGATATTTTGTACGGTCTTTAAGGTTTTCCCGCACATATGACGTCATCTGTGAAGAATTGTATTTTTACTTCTTCTGTTCCAATTTGCGCATTTTTCGTGCCTTATTTCATTGACTATTATACAACACTGAATAAATATATTGATGGTACACTACAAAGCTATAGGGAAAAGTATTCTATTTCTCGCTGATAAGTATGGTATGGACTGTAGGGTTTCATAGATGCTCTTTGTAAAATTCCTAGTGTGCTAATTATTAATTATTAAGAGGTGTTGAATTTTACCAAATGAAAATTCCTGCATCTCTTGAAATCATTACTTTTAGGCCATTCTGTTAGGTGAATTAGGGTTGGTGAGATGGTTAGGGGTAAAGGTCTCCTCCTCCAGGTCACATGACGGAAGGAGGGAACAGATTCCTACAAGCTGTCTTTTGACTACTGCATTATGTGTGCAGTGGCACGCCCCCTGTGTCACATCACTAAATACAAATGTAACTTAAAAATTTTTCAAGTGTGCTGGTCATGGTGGCACATGCCTTTAATTCCAGTACTCTGGAGGCACAGACAGGCAGATCTCTGGGTTCAAGTCCAGTTCCAGGACTACTCTAAAAAACAAAATTAATAATAATAATAACAATAATAATAATTTAAAATAAAAAATAATTATAATTTAAAAATTAAAGTGTCAAATTATATTTCTTTTTGAATGACAGTCAAGTTTTGTACTCATGGAATACATCACATTTGGCCCTGATGTATTACAATTTTACATATTTCTAGAATTACTAATATTAACATTTTTTTCAATATTTTTGCATCTTAATTTTTGGAAATGTTAGCTTGTGATGTCCAGAACTTGATGGCCAGCTTGGGCTGACCTCAGACACTGAATCAGGAAGTATTTTTCCCTTTTCTTCTCCAGAGGAATTTGTGGGGTTGGTACACTTTATTCTCTGAGGTCTGGGGCCATTTACCAGTGAGGCTTCTGGTCTTAGGGCTTTCTTCACAAGAAGGTTTTTTTTTTTTTGGTTTTTCGAGACAGGGTTTCTCTGTGTATCCTTGGCTGTCCTGGACTCACTTTGTAGACCAGGCTGGCCTTGAACTCACAGTGATCCGCCTGCCTCTGCCTCCCAAGTGCTGGGATTAAAGGCGTGCGCCACCACGCCTGGCAACAAGAAGGTTTTAAGTAACAAATTTAATGTCTTTACTAGATATAGGGCTATTTGATATTTAAATTTCTTTTAAAACCCATTTTAGTATGTCATGCCTTTTAAGGACTGTCTGTATCAATTAAACAATTCAATTTCTGGCATAAAGATGCTTATGATATTTTCTTACTATCTTTTAAATGGATGTAGCAGCTATAGTGATGTCCTTTCTTCATTCATCAAGTTTGTAACTTATGTTAGGGCTTGGATTCATCTCCTCCCCTCCCCTCCCTTCTGCTCTCCAGAACCAACTTTTGTGTATGTAAGACAGAGTCTCACTATGCAACCCTGGTTAACCTGGAACCCACTATGGACCACCTCACACTTGTGGAAATGTTCATGCTTCTGCCTCCTGAAGGCTTAGATTATGGGTATGCACCATCATGGTTGGTTTCCAGAACCAACTTCAAATTTTCAGGTTCATTGTATTTTATTTTGTTTTGCGCTTTCAGTTGTACTTCTGAACATTGTTTGTTTTGTTTCGAGACAAGGTTCTCTCTGTGTAGCCCTGGCTGTCCTGGAATTCACTCTGTAGACCAGGCTGGCCTGGAACTCACAGAGATCCACCAGCCTCTGCTTCTTGAGTGCTGGGATTAAAGACACCTGGCTTCAGTTTGAATATTCTGAAACCAAATCAATACTTTAAACTCAGGCATGAACTTGACTGGGGGCCAGTTCCCAGCTTCTTAGGAGATAGTTTTCTTTAATCTTAAGTCCAAGGGTGAGGCAGACAGATCTGCCTGTGTATGGCACGATTTCCTCTCAGCATCCATCCTTTTGTCGGCATTCTAGTCTTTCCTGAGTCCATAATGCACAGACTTGGTGTTACCCTGTAGAAAAAATTAGCTAATTAAATGATTTAACCAGTATTTAAATTATATTTAATTGGTCAGCAGCGTTAATCCTTAACCTGCCATTATAAATGAATACACAGAGACACCAGATGGATTTTAACAAGCATAGGCCTGAGTTGTGCAATCCTAGCCCATCTAAGCTAGCTCATAATTCTATTACCCAAATATGACCCTATATATACATACATCCCTTTGGACTATTATTCTCCACACGATGCCGATGTTCCAGGCCACGTGGAAGGATCTTCTCTAATCTACCCATGGCCTGTCCTCTTTGTTTGTCCCTAGCTTTTTCTCTGAGCAAGCTTCCTCTTCCCAAGATGCTCTCTCTCCCTCTCAAAAAGCCCACAAACCTTCGTCCTGCCTACCTTCATCTTTGTCCAATCTCCAGGCCTCAGCATTTATTTAACCAATCAGAGTCAAAGTAAGTTACAGACAACAAGCAGGACCAATCAACATTTAGAATGCTTAACACCACCCCATTATTACCCCCTGCCTTAGTTAGGGTTTTATTGCTGTGAAGAGATAGCATGACCATGGTAACTCTCATAAAGGAAAACATTTAATTGGGGCTGGCTTACAGTTTCAGAGGTCCATTATCATCATGGTGGGAAGCATGGTAGCATGCAAGCAGACATGGTGCTGGAGGAGCTGATAGCTCTACATCTTGACCCTCAGGCAACAGGAGACTGTATGCCACCCTGGGCTTGAGCATACATGACTTCAAAGCCCACGTCCACAGTGACACACTTCCTCCAACAAGGCCACACCTCCTAACAGTGCCACTCCCTATAGACAAGCATTCAAACACATGAGTCTATGGGGGCCATTCCTATTCAAACCACCACACCCCAGCATGGCAGTCTTAGGCTAGCGTAGCTCATCTCTTTGGTTTCATGTTCCTTCTTTGCTTCTGGCATGGATGGTAGCTTTATCTCTTTCCATATAATTTAATAAACACTTTTCAAAGATTTCTTTTAGCTGGCTTCCTGGGTATCTCCCCCAGCTTTGCCTTTCTTTCCCCACACAAGCCAGAGCGAGACCCTAGCAGCTCTCCCCACCATACTCCCCATGGCCTTCTCCCCACGGCCTTATCCTCCCTCCATAGTCTTATCCTCCCTCCCCACAGCCTTATCCCCTCTCCTCAGTCCTCCTCCTTTCCTAGCCTCTGAGAGATCTGGCAGAGCAGCACCTGATCACACCCTGCCTGAGTTCCCACTCTGCTCTGCTTCTGAGATAAGGCAAAGTCGCTGAGGGTCTTTCTACAGCAAAACCACTGCTCGGGTCTCACCTCTGCCGCTGTCTCTGCAGATGCACCCAAACAGCCGCTGCCCCATGCCAGCCCCTGCCAGAAACCCTTTTCTTCTCTCCCTGCCTGCTGCAGACCCCTCAGTAAGACCTGTCCTGCAGAGTATAGCCCATAGCCTTACAATATGAAAGAATGGAAGGCAGGTGTGATCTGGGCACACACAACTCGCACCCATCTAGGTACAGCTATGGAAATCGGAGTGAACTGAGTGAACTAGGCTTAGCTGCCTCTAGATCAGTGGAACAGTGGGACCAACCAGAGAGGTGGCTCAGGGTCCCCAGAGGACACCTAAGTTAGGGTTGTGAGACACTCTGAGTGGGTGCTCAAGCAGGTGGGAGCTGAATGTCCCTCTGTGTGTGTATGTGTTTCCCTAGTGACATTGACTTCAGGGATAGTTTGAGAGTGTAGGAGCTAGAGAGGGACTGTGGCATGTCTATTCACTCCCTTTTATTCCTCCCTTTCCATACAAGGATCAGTGGCCTCTGCCTCACCTACCCACCCATCCCCAGCAATGCTTTGTGTTGTTCTGGGGCTGGCAATTCAAGCAAGTGCTCCCCGCCCATCTGAGCAAAACCTGAGACAGTCTCCTGCCTCTGCTTCTTCCTCCCTTTGGGAGTAAAGTCACTTTTGGGGGCCTCAGTTTTTTACTTGGAAAATGGGGTTTGTAAATCCAGCTGGGGCCTTGGCAGCAGCAGCTGAAATGCTTCTCTGAAGCCTTTCTTGCTGTTCATAGGAAATAAATAGGCCTTCATTCTTCCCACTGACCAACAAGAAAGTCTCAAGGCAGGCAATCTTCTTTTTTCCTCTTTAAGACAGGATCTCATGTAGGCCAGGCTGAACTCAAACTCACTGATCCTTCTGCCTCTGCCTCCTTAGTACTGGGATTATGGGTGTGTTCTACTATTCCTAGTTTATGTGGTGCTGGGGATTGAATCCAGGGCTTCATGAATGCTTGGCAAACATGCTACCAACTGAGCTATTAGTGTATCTGCAGCCTCCTGAGGAGACCTAGTCTTGCTTTAAACTGAGACACTCCTCTCATCTCTACTAGCCTGGGCCTTACATATGCATATGCATATATATGTGTGTGTGTGTGTGTGTGTGTGTGTGTGTGTGTGTGTGTGTGTGTGTGT
>CAJQZJ010027415.1:3235825-3274503 GCA_907164525.1 Lophiomys imhausi | reverse complement strand
TGTGTGTGTGTGTGTGTGTGTGTGTGTGTGTGTGTGTGTGTGTGTGTATGTGTGCGCGCGCGCATGCGCACACACACAAAAATAATCCCTAAAGTAAGTTTCACACTTTCTCTTTTCATATCATTTTTATGCTGCAGTCCCTTGTTTATTTCACTCAGATTTAATCTTAGTCTTTTATTATATAAATGAATTTCCATTTTAAGTGTTTTAATTATGAGTTTGATTTATTTGCTTTGACTCAATTAGAAGTGTATTTTCATCATTTTTATTATTTTTTTTATATTTGTGTGTGTGCTTGTTCATGCATGTAGGGTCATCATGTGTGTGCATGTGGAAATAAGAGGACAACCTGTGTTAGGCCCTCAGAGTCTACCTGTTTGAGACAGCTCTCTTGTCCACTGTTGTGGTTGCTTGGCTAGCTGGCCCATGAGCTTCCGTGTCCACCCACCCATCATTTCACTGTAGAAGGCTGGGGTTGCACACACTGACTTACATCATTTGCATGAGTTCTGAGGATCTGAACTTCACTCCCAAGTTTGTGTGGCACACCAGTCTCACCAGTGTCCCCAGTTGGGGCAGGAGGGCAGGAGGGAAAGAGAGGAGAGATATGTCATTTGTTAGTGTGTAGGTGCACATGTGTGTATATATGCATGTCAGGACAGAGGTCAGAGGTCAACGTTGGGTATCCTTCCTTAGTCATTCTCCACCTTCCTCTTTTGAGATAAGGTCTCTCACTGGACCTGAAGCTCATCAACTTGGCTAGGCTGGCTGACCAAAGAGCTTCTGGGATCCTCCCACGCTGGCTCCCCTCTCCCACATTTTACATGGGTTCTGGGGTTCTGAATTCAGCTCCTCATGCTTGGCTAGCAGGCGCTTTACCAACTGAGTCATCCGCCAGCCCTCTCTTCTTTTGGGGACATGTCTCAGACACACATGGCGCTAATAGCCCTGCCTTCATGATGCATCACAGCACTGGTGCAGGCATGGATTTAGAACAGTATGGAACACACCATATTAAATGAGCATCTACCCGCCCCCCCCCTTCCACCTCATTTCCAGTCTGATTATGTGGATGAGTGCCCAAATAATATGCCTTCATTTTTACTTGTTTATTGACTTTATGTTAACAGCTACCACATTGGGTAGGCTTTTGTCAAGTCAGGACTGTTGATGAGAATCTGTTTATGTTGCGCACAATTTTGATTCTGTCATTCTACAGGCTGTGCGTGTCTATACCACTATTTACTTATTGATTTACCCTCCCGTTGGTTGCTAATCAGGCTGCATTCAGCTCTTCTGCATTGCATATAGTCCCTGGGCATCTCCTGCCTCCGCTCAGTGCGGTGGAGGGACCTGAAGCATAGGCTTCCCTAGGAATTTGGTAGTTGTGCAAACTCCCAGGTCCTGTTGAGCAGAAACTTGCACTTTTGAAAGACCCCGCCCCCAGGGGTCATATTTGAGAAGGGAAGTTGTGCACATGGCACCAGTGAGACTGTTGGATCCTCATGAGTGTTCCAGCTCCTTCCAATGGTATGTTAGGTCTGTCTCTAATCTTCGTCTTTGCTAACTTTTGAAATTGTCTTAGTCATTTTTGCTGGTCCATGGGCATACAGTGACAACATGGCCTTGGTTTGTGACCCCAACACTAAAAAGGCCAGGCATCATGTCTGCCACACGTCTCCCCTTTGTGAAGCTCCTGTTCTGTTTTCTTTCACTTAGCCCAGCACTGCCTTTGTGCCATCTGTTTTCTCAGCTGGAGGCATCTTCTCCCTGCATTGCTCCTTGTCATCTCCTCCAGGAAGCCCTCCTGGACTGCTGCTCCTCAACCTCACAGAAAGGAAAACTCAGTGTCATGTCCCTTTGTTTCCCTCATGGGAGCTTCACCTTCACCAAGGACCTTGTAGACTTGTATGGCTCAGCCCTATGGAGGTAAAAACGTTCTAGTTCACTTGCCATAATTTTAAGGAAAGTTTTACACTTTCATCTATCTATCTATCTATCTATTTATTTTTTTCAAGACAGGGTTTCTCTGTATAACAGCTCTGGCTGTCCTGGACTCACTTTGTAGACCAGGCTGGCCTCGAACTCACAGAGATCCACCTGCCTCTGCCTCCCAAGTGCTGGGATTAAAGGTGTGCGCTACCAATGCCCGGCTATTTATTTATTTTTAAAACAATTTATTTTCTTTATTAATTTTTAAATTTTATGTACATTGGTGTTTTTACTGCACATACATCTGTGAGGGTGTTAGATCCTGTGGAACAGCAGTTACAGAAAGTTGGGAGCTGCCATGTGGGTGCTGGGAATTGAAACCAAGTCCTCTGGGAGAGCAGCCAGTGCTCTTAACTTCTGAGCCATCTCTGTAGCCCCAATTTATTTTTTATGTGCATTGGTGTTTTGCCTGCATGTATGTCTGTATGAGGGTGTCATATTCCCTGGAACAGGAGTTACAGTTGTGGGCTGCCATATGGTGTTGGGCATTGAACCTGGGTCCTCTGGAAGAGCAAGCAGTGCTCTTAACTACTGAGCCATCTCTATAAACCCCCCAACTTTTACATTTTTTAACATCCTAAATTGTTGATTAATATATAGAAAATGTGGTATACACACAGTGAGTTTCATTCAACATGAGGACAGTGAAATTATGTCCATTGTGGGGAGACGGATGGAACTGGGGATTATCATAGTAAGCAAAACAAGGCAACTTTAGAGAGACAAACAATGTGTTTTCTCAAATATGCAGAATATACATTTAAATATATGCATATTATATGTATGTGATATGAAAGCAGAAAGGTGAAGAAAAGGGAGACTGGCAAGGGGAGGGAACAAGGACGGAGGAGGGCAAAGGGAGAGATGTGTAAAATGTCATCGTGAGCCCATTATTTTGTTTATTAACTAAAAATGAATTAAAATGTCTGAATTGCTGGTTTCTCTCAGAAAAACTAGAAGATGTGGCCTCACGGGGGCTTCTTCCCTACAGGTTGACAGTCGGCTGGTGTAGAGTGTAGCAGACCCTGTAAGCCACACTCATGCCCAGCCAGTGCAGGCCCTGTGGCCCTTTAGGCTTGTGACCCCTGGCCAAGCATGCCTGTGGCTTCTTTCTCTCATCCTCCCATTCTCCTGGCTCCCACTTCTCCCCTGTACAGCCCCAGTGGCCTCTCAGGCCGTTCCTGCCTCTTCCAGTCAGTGTCCAGGGCACAACCCCGCTCAAGACCAGCAATGGTCCCCCATTCCCTTCCTAGACACCCTGACTTTTAATAAGACGTATTACGGCATTATAAATATATCTGGTTTGCAAATGTCTAGATAGTAGCACAATACACTCATGCATGCACTCTTCGACTTCAGAAACAAGTCATTTCAAGCACATGGAAGCCCCTACCCCTCAAGTACACACAGCATCGTGTTGCGTGTTTTCAAACTACATGTTTGGCTATTGCTGTCTGCAACTTGCTTTTTAAAAAAAAATCCAATAATGTTTTCTTCTTTTTTAATTTTAAAGGTTGCATTCAATTCAGACAAAGCTCACACATCACAAACCCCATCTCCCAGCCATCACAAGACACGTGTGGTTCTGTGATCCATCCTAACAGATGTTTTGAGGCTCATAGCATGGGGACAGCCTTTTGTGGTCACTGTTTGCCTAAGCTCCAGACAACGGCTATTTAGGCTGTGACTAGCTTTTCATTTACAGCCAGTACTGCTGTGAGCATTAGTGAACAAGTCCTTGGAGCCCTCCCTATTCTGCAGCCTACACCTGCTCATTTTAGCCAGCTACACAATGGCAAGGCCACTGTCCAGCTGCATCAGAGGCTCCCAAATCCGTGGAGGTCTTCCTAGCTACCTAGGGGCCCCGGTTCCTCTCTGCTTGACAGTTGCCTGAATCCACACCCTCACCTTTTACGTTTCTCCTCTAGGATTCCAAACTGACCTCTCCTCTGCCCACTTTTGCCAGGAAGCCATCTCTGGCAGCACAGGTCATGGCGTATCTCCTCTGGGGCAGTGGCTGCAGTTGCTGGGAGTCCAAGTAGCTCAGTACAACCCCTAGGGAAGAGGGAGAGCAACCCCTGGTTGTTCTTGGGAAGGGAGGCATGGGTGGGCCAGTAGTGTGAGAAACTGGTACATGAAACTGCTCTGGGTCTTGAGGGATGAGTAGGAGTTTGTCACCGAGAGATGGGGAGAGGGCGTTGCAGGCTCAGGGAAAAGGAGAAGCTAGGACTAGAACAGTGGGATACAGATGTCACCAGGGTGGGCAGGTAGTGGAAGAGAAGAAAGAGGGCTGTGAGGAGCCTGGATTGCACACCTAGTATTCTCTAGGGGCAGCTGTGTGGGAGCTGGGGGAGGCGGTGCATCCATCTGACACTTACTGAGTGCCGTGATCCAGCAAGGAGCACTTACCTATACTCATAATCTCTTCCGTTTCTTAAGGAGATAGAGGCTATGTTGTCCTCACTGTGCAGGTGGAAAAAAACGGGCTCAGGGAGAGGCTCTCTATTCCGTGATCATAGAGCCTTCAGGAGAGGTAGGATAGGTGCCCAGCCACGAATTACAAAGACGCGCGTTAGCTAGGTACTGCTACCCAAAACAACGGTTCTGTAGGAAGCGGGTCACCAGGAGGGGGCACCCGATCCTAGAGGCAGGAACCCCAACGGGGGAGAGAGGGGTTAGAAGCCTGACTCCGTCGGCGCGTCCCAGACCGGCCTCGTCTTTTCCGTGTCTCAGTTTCCCTACCGAGGAAACTGTGAGGGCAGCCGAGGCCAACACACGTTCCTGCCGACCCACTCAACAACCCGTATTTCCAAGTTGGCGCGCGCCACTGCGGCCGGCGCTGTGTATCCTCGCTCCGGTAGCCTGCCCTCTCTGGCCGACCGGCCGCAGACTCCCAAGCGCTCTTTCAGCGGACTCGGAGTCCGCAGCCGCGGCGCCCCTCCCCTCCCCCCGGCCGGCGGCGGGGGCGGCGTGCGGGGCCCCGAGCGGCCCTCGCGGTCCCCCGCAGCCCCGGGCCCCCGGCCGGATCCGCGCCTGGTTTTGAGCGCAGCCGCGGCCCCCTCCCCCGCGCGCGTCTCCCCGCCCCCCGCCCCCTCCCCGGCGCTCTCGGGGAGCCGAGGCCGCGCGGCTCCTCCTCCCGCAGCCGCATCTGGGGCGCCGCACCGGCCGGAGGAGAGGCATGGGGCACCCGCGGGCCGAGGCCGGGGCCGGGGCCTAGGCGAACGACGCTGCGAGCGAGCGAGCGAGCGAGCGAACGGAGCGGGTGCAGCGTAGAGGCCAGGCGGACCCAGGCGGCCGAGAGCCGGGAGCAGGTGAGCGCGCGGGGGTGGCGCGCGTCAAGACCCTCCTCCGAGGCTAGACCCTCGGCAGCCCCCGGCCGCGGCCAGACCCCGGGACAGCCGCACATAGCGGCAGGGTCTCCCCGATCCTCCGACGGGCGGCGGCGCCGGGGCCCGGAGCCCGACGCGGGCGGTCCCCTCCGATGCTGTCGGCCCTTTCCCGGCCGGGGCGCAGGAGTCGCTCCGGGCCCTCCATCCGCAGGCGGCTCGCGGCGGCAGCCCCTCCCGGCAGCGTGTCGGGGCGGCCCGGGCTCTCTTGCCTTCAGCCTGCTGCACGACCGGCCGTACCCCCTTCCCGGGCTCTACCCGGGACCCGGCATCCGGGGAGGGGGCGGGCGACCCCGCGCCGCATCGCCCACGGCGCGCTCGCGTGCCCGGGAGGGGCCGGGCGACCCTGGCACCTGGGCTCGGGGTGGGGGGGGCGCTCACATGGCCACCGGAGGCCCCCACGTGCGGCGCCCCGCGGGAAAGGGGGTTCGCGTGCAGAGCGGGTGGAGGATAGACCAGGTGGCTGCGGAGGCCAGCTGGGTCCAGATGTGCTGGGCCTGTTGGGATGGCACATGTGCCACCTGGTCAAGTGATGGTCCCCGGGCCTCTTTGGGTAGAGCCTTCCTTGTCGAATTCCCCCATCCAGCCCTTCATCCTTCTCCTTTCTCGGGTTCTTCCACGCTGGCTGTGTTGCGGAAAGGGGCCGTCACAGAGTGTTGATGTTGTGGGGGAAAATGAATTGGGGGAAGGGTGGTGGGTAGGTGGGTGGGTGAAGGCCAGTTGTGGCGGAGGTACCCTGAGGATGGGGGAACCTCATGCTTGGAGGGCTGTGCTGATGGCGGTAGGGTCCCAGCACCTCCACCTGCTTGGAAGTAGAAATGGCAGAGGGGGAGGGGGCTGCAGTCCCCAACCCTAAGGAGGCTGGACTTCCCTGCCTCTACTCTTGGCACCTCCTGCGCGGTGGGGGAGGGTCCGGGTCCCTCTGCCCCTGTGGCTTCACTTGGACGAGGGCACTGTTTTCTGCAAGGCTAGAGGTGATGGCAAGAGGCTGTACAGGACTCTGTCAGAATGCCTGTTGGAGGAGTCTGTAGAATTCTGTCCCTCAGGTGGCTACCTCTCTCCCTCTCCTCTGGTATAGAGAACTGTGGGCTGCCCTGGCCAAAGGTGGCCCGAGGGGCCTGAGCCAGACTATTGAGGACAACGGGACTGGGTGGGGCCGCAAAGCTGGTTTCCGGACTGATGGCTGAGGCTCGGGTGTTTGGAGCCACTGTTAGGGGCCACCCTCCCCCTCAGCTGGGCTTCAGCGGCTGTTCAGCAAGCTCCGAGTATGTTCCCAGTAGCTTCTGAAGATGCTGCCAGTGCACGTGGGGAAGGCGTGTGTGTGTGTGTGTGTGTGTGTGTGTGTGTGTGTGTGTGTCTGTATTGGAGTAGGGGTGGGATAGAGTGTGTGGGTCCTTCTGGAACTGGGGGATGCCTGGTGTGCCTGTGAGTGGTGTCTGTGAAGCCCTGGTCCAAGAAGCCTTAGGCCAGGTGGAACTGGGCTGAGCATTGACTCAAGAGAAAGTGTGGGGTAGGCAGGGCCTGATGACTGACTTACAGAGCCGGGAACCCTGGAAGCATCCTGCTGGTGTCAGCCGGAGAAGAGCTGCAGGTTTGAGGGCTGTGCCCAGGATGCAAGGCTGCTGCTGTTTTGAAAGAAGGCTGCGCAGCACTTAGGAGCTGAGGGTGGAACGTGTGCCTGGAGCTTCCAGAGGTCTCAGTGACGTATCTAGTGTATCAGGGCACCCACTGGCATCTTGTTAGGATTTTGTGGTTCACAGGCATCTGGCTTCATAAATGCCAGCGTTATCTACATACTGAGGGATGTTGTCCTGTCCCCTTCATGTGGCAGACAGCAGGTGGTCTCTCCCTTCCCATACAGCTCTAATTGATGGGAATTCATTTATTTGAAAAAGCATTTAAAAATAGCATTCTCGGACTCTTCAGTGGTTTCATTTAAACATTCTGAAATGTTAATTAATAAAATCTGAATTCAGGTTTTCTTTCTTTCTTTCTTTTTTTGAAAGCATATAGTTGGTACCCAATAGATGCCCACATGCTCCCAGCCTGAAGCCCAGCCCCCTTCCCACAGCAACTACCTCTCGGCTGCATCTTGTTCCCCACCTCCTCTCACTTTGGCTCTGGTCTCCCTGGCCTGCTTTCAACTCCTGGACTGTGTTCAAGTTGCCTTTAGCCTCAGGGTCTTGGAGCTTGCTGGGTGCTCTCCCCCCCACCAACCCCCACTTCACCTCCTTTATCAGCCTGGCCTCATCCTAAGCATTGCTTCTTGGAAGAAAGCCTCCTCAATGCCCAGGCCGCTCTGTGTCAACATCTCTACAGCCCCCAGACCTCTGCTTTACTACTGGAGCCACATAGCTCTGCTCTGCGCATTACTTGGGCTGATTGTTATGGGAGGGGCAGCATCAGACCTTCACGCTAGCCTCCCTGTGCTGAGGACTGGTCTTGGCTGGCTGACGGAACTTGGTCCCATTTTTTAAATTGATTTTTTGGTTTGAGTGAGTGGGTGAGTGTGAACTGAAGCATTCCAAGAGGAGACTTGGCCACATCCAGTTGCCCACAGGACTGTCCCTATGGTTTCCTGCCTTCAGCTGGCTCTGTACACCCAGAGGCATTTGGCACACTTGTGGGAATTGTAGGTCTGTGGCCCCTAAAATCCCAGTGTGTTCGTGGGAGTCCAGAAGTCGTGCTTGGGTAGGCCCTGCATCTTTGGGCATCCCTGGGACTCTGGTCTGGCACCTGTACCTGCATCATTTCATGTGCTCACATCACCTGCCTACCTAGTTACCCCTTGTTACATTGATGGGGCTACTAGCTTGTTCCTCTGGTTTCTCATCTGCTGTTCCTTCTTTGGGCCACCGGCATTCTCTCTCCCAGTGCTCAGTGCTGTGTCAGGCAGGGGGACATAGAGTCAAATCAGCGATGATCTGGTATGTAAACATCAACTCTTCCTGGTCTGGAGACCCATGCTGCCCGGCACTGGAAACGTATCCTGGAGGACATGTGCTAGCCTGAGTTTGGAGGCCTCAGGGATTTGGGTGGATAAAGAGTCAAGGAGCAGGATCCTGCTGCCTGAGGACCTCACTGGCATTCATAAAACCAGGAGGGCAGCCCGTGTCCTAATCAGAGAGGTGGCCCTCCTAAATGATCCTCAGGGACACTGTCATTCATGAAGGTAGGCTGCTTCTATGGGCACTACGGGGTGCAGAGTGGGGCTTGGTCTGCTCTAGTAGGTTTGAAGGACTAAGTACAGGTCCAGGGCTGTGGTCCTTAGAGTGACAGGAGTTGGCAGTTTCTCCTCATAGAGGACCCTACCACTAAAGAGGTGAAGGGGGCTGGCTTAGATAGAGACCACAATGTTAAATGAACTCTGACTAGGCACCTTTGGGGAAAGGCTGTTACCAGCAGGGCTTCCTGTGGTGGAGACAAATACATATCCACTCCATTGGACTCTTGTGGTTGGCTCAGAGACCCACACATGACTACCTTTCTTTTGTGTATGTGGTTTATGGGGCGGGGGTTGTTGCTGATTCTCTGTGTCCACCTACTCACCAGTCTCCTGGCAACAACCTCAGGCCAAGACTGGAGCCTTAAGGATATGTTCAGCACTCTGCAGTTTGAAGGCACATTTAATTTCCAAATTTTCTAGCTATCCCCTTGGTAGGAATGAAGAGGAAATACCCTCATTTGGTTGATGAGGAAATTGAGGTGTAGGGGCTACCCAAGGTCACCCAGAGGCTGGAGAGTAGGCCCACGGTCCAGGAACCCCAGTCCCTGAGCCCTGGGGGTGGCCATTATGCCAGGGCCTCTCTGGAGTAGATGGCACATCACTTCCTGAGCCGGGGAGCAGTCTGGATCCTTCTGAGCTGGGTTGCGCAATGCCGCCTCCTCCCCACCGAGCTGTCTGACGTGGCCTTTTCAAAAACCCAAAATGAATGGAAGCACATTTTGTTTGGAGAATTTTGCTACACCCCTCACCAGGGCTGGTTGCAAAACCAGGCTTGGGGATTCCTGCTAATCTTGAGAATGATGATAATAATAACAGCCGTTATCAGCAGCTGACAGTTAGAAAAATAACTATCTGCCTGACAAAGCATCATCCACCATCTCCCAGAACTGAGTATGGTTCAGGGGCCTGCCACTTAGTAACACTGACTCCAAGTTTGCTTCAGCCTCTACAACGCCCTATTCTTATTAGCCCCATTTCACAGGTGAGGAAACTGTACAGTGAGAGTTTTAAGTAAGTGGACCAAGGCCACAAAGATGGCGGAGCCCTGATACCAGGATTTGGATCTAAATTATCGAGTTTAGAGTCTCAGCCCCATCATCTGGGGATCCTGGAGTTCCCATTTGTTCACCAGCAAGTGATGGCGGTGGCTTTGGGAAACTTGGTCATGTCCACTGGAGATGGAACACCACCTGGTGTAGGCAAGCAGCCTAAGGCATCCCCAGGATTCAAGGGTCATTGGGACTCAAGGGTCATTGGCAGCAGGCATGTCTCTCAGCCCTGTAATAGGCCTGGTCTGAGCCCTGACTGCCGTGGCTCCTGTGACATGGGGGCTACTAAAGGTGACCCACCCTTAAAACTTCCTGGAGGTGTGGGGGGTCTATGGGTGGTAAGAAGTGACCACCACTGCCTGCCCACTGGGAAGAGCAAACAAGATAATAGGTTCCCAAGAGCTTTCAGTTAAGGAGCAGGCTCCCTTCGTCCGAAACAGAGCAGACCCCTAGGGACCCATGTCCAGGAGTGGTATCACACATGGTCACACATTTGGTGCTCTAGAGGGGTCGTCATGAGAAAGCCCAGGATGGGGGGCCATCGAGCCCTTTTCTTGACATTCGTCAGGAGTGTGTGCTGTAAGGATGGTTAGCTGCTGATGCTTCCTTCATTTCTGTGTTTCCTGACTCAGGACCTGCACGCCCCTGAGCTCTGTGGTCTCCATCTCTTTTGTGTGTGTGTGTGTGGGGGGGGGGTGCCATCTATGTCTTTGCTAGCTGAACTTTCTTTAACTACAGGGGTGAACCGAGCTTGACTTCCCCCAGGAGGCATCAGGAGTCTTGTGTTATGTTCTCACCCTGACAGCTAGCTGGCTTCTCAACCACTCTCTGTCCCCCGACTCCTGCCAGAGGGGCTTTTACTCCCACCTGCTGCAGGCTGACTGGGTGCTGGGATAGTGACGTGGCCAGGGACTATGGAGCACAGCTTGGAAATGGGATCAGGTTTGCTAAAAACTGGGGAAAGTTTCTTCCCACCATCCTGGCACCCCAGCTGCCTGCCTACCTTCCCCGGCTGTTGTCAAGCCCAGCACCCTTAGCTCTGTTAGATACCCTGGGAGTTGGAGCTCACCAGAGGCCTGAGAGCCACAGCCTTGCTGGTCCCCAGGACTCAGTGTCTTCCTTTGCTCAATAGCATGTGTGGTGCTGGACTTTGGGTTCTCCAGCTTTGTAATGACCCCTCTGGAGGCTGCCTGGATAGATGGAACATGCCTGGGGTAGAGATGGCTTCCAGGGGTTCTGCCACCAGTGTTCTTTATGTGTGAAGTCCACATTGAGAGAGTGGGGTGCTGTGCTCATCCCCAGTTTTATCCAAGGAAACTGTGGTTTGTGGGAAAAGGCTCTGAGCCAATGGGTGGTGGAGTAGGATTTGAAACCAGGCATGTACCTGACAGTCCAGGTAGGAAAGAGGGGCCCCAGCTAGAGGTTGCCTGTTGTTTGAGCTTCTATGTCTTCTCTGGTCTGTTTCCCCTCTGTGTTTTGGGAGTTGAGAGTGGTGTGAAGCGGTCTCACCCATCTCCAGGCCCCACATGGGACTGCTGTGGTTACAAGTTAGGAGGTGTTGGCGTCTCACACCTTCCCTTCTCAGGGGAATGCTGCTTCTGGGGTGTGAGGGATTCCTAGAGGACTGGGCACTTGTGAGACCTCCCAGGGAACCATGTGGGAATGACAGAGGCAGGCAGCTGTGTGTGGCCCCTGGTCCCTGGGCAGCCTGGACCAGGCCATTTCTGTCTGTGTGTGGGTTTCAACTGGCCTTCCAGGCACTCTGAGAAGTGATGGGGAGGTACAGCTGCCCTGGCTGCCCCTGTTGGATGTCATGTGTGCAGTGTGTTTGTATGTATGTGTTTGTGTGCATGTGTGTATATGTAGTAAGTTGGAGGTATGTGTGGGACATGTATGCTATGTGGTGTGTGTGTGTGTGTGTGTGTGTGTGTGTGTGTGTTTATGGCATGTGTGTGGTGTGAGGAGAAGTTCATATGCTACGTATATATGGTAGGGGGAAGCAGTATGGGGAGGTATATGTGGCATGTGTGAGGTGTGTGGGGAGGTAAATATGGTATGGATGTATGGTGTGTATGTGTGTGGCATGTAGGGAGGTGATTGTGATATGCATGTGTGGCCTGCATATGTGTGGTATGTGAGAAGGTATGTTTGGCATGTATGTATGTGTATGAAGTGTGGGGAGATATATGTTGTATGGATGGATGGTGTGTGTGTGGCGGTGGGGACTGTATGCAGTGCGTGGTATATATGGTGTGTGTGGAGGCATCTGCATGTACATGTGGGCCATATCTATATCTGTGACACCTTGGAAGGGGGTGTGCCGGCATGTGGGGGGTGTATATGTGTCAAGTGTATATGAGAGATGCCCCTTCCCCACTCTGGCCAGGCTTTCTGTGTATTGTTGGATCATTCTGACACTGGGGCAGGGATAATGTAGACACTGTCATCCCCTGGGGCTCACCTTCTCTACTTCCCTTCTTTATTTCAGAGTATTCATTCAGCAAACACATGTCAGGTGCCTGCTCTGTGCTGGGCATTCACACACAGTAACAAGTGGCTGGTCCCTGCCCTGCAGAGCCATGGTCCTCTTGGGAGGGAGGCCTGCAGTCGTTACATAACCTTCCAGATGAATGTAAACTCAGGGCAGTGACAGGCTTGCTACCATGCAGAACACCGTAGTTAGTGTTGGCCATCTGGGTGGACTGTCCCCAGGAAGTGACCTGAGGCTGGGAAGGCTGGCACGGAGCCCTGAGGCGGGGGCAGAACGGAATGCCAAGGTCACAGCCTGGAGAGATAAGGAGGGGCTTGGCATGAGTGAGTCAGGCTGGCCACGTGGTCTTACCGGCGACAGAAGATGGCTGACATGTCAAGAAACTGAGATACAAAGAGGTGAAGCTACCCAGGCAGGACCAGAAACTTGGTGGGGTGTGGACTGGTATAGTTCATGGCTGTCCCTGGCGGCACCCTATCCACCACTGTGCCCACTCCAGGACATTTGAGTAGATCTCCTAAGGTGCTGCAGAGACCTGGGGTGGAGCTGGTGTGTAGCTGGGGTGTAGCTGGACCCTCCCCTGAGTAGATGCTTCTCAATGAAAGAAATGAGGGAACCACAGATGGCTGTAGAGCACGGTGGGCCCACAGTGCTCTCCTGGCCATCAACTGCCAGGTTTCCCGGCACTGGCATGGAATGTTGGCTGCCTGCCCACCTGCCAGGGCCAAGACCAAAGCTGGCCAACCTCTGCTGACCCAGTCTGCACTCTCTCTGCTGGTGCCGGCCAGGGCAAGGGCACAAGTAGTGGGGAGCCTGGGAGCTGTCACCCTGGCCCACTGGGGCCCAAAGTTTCCAGGAACCATTTGCTAGGCTGGGCTTGATGAATGCCAAGGTGATTCCCAGAGGTTGGTGGAGAGGTAGCCTTCTCTCTGGGTCCCTTACAGCAGACCTGGGGCCCAATAGCACAGAGGAACTGGGGCTCCTCCTGCAGCCAAAGGCAGCCAAAACACTTCCCAGACTTTCATCAGATCTGCTTCATGTCTCACCCAGGCAATTTGTCTCACTGATCTAGGACCCCACCCAGCTGTTTCCACCACGGTGGGCCCACAGCCCTAAGCATGACAGTTGGCGTGCTCTGTCACCCATCTCTTGTACCCACCCTCCTCCTCCTGCAGCTCCACATAAGGTCTAGAGTATGGAATATTTTGTATCCCCAGGCCTTCCAGCCCCTCCTTTTAGTGTCCCCTTAGCCTGGGAGACCCTACCCTGTCTCTGTCCTCATGCGTCCCTGCATCCACGGCAGGGTAGACCGTGAGGGTCTCTGGGCATGCAGGAGCCCTTCCAGTCTGATGGCAGCAAGCACCCAGTCAGGAGTGGCACCCCGGCACTGTGCAGTCTCGCAGAGGGTGCAGCTGCAGGGGAGAGGTAGGAGGGTGGCTGCCATAGTGGGTATGTCACAAGGGTTAAGTCCGTGCCAGCGTGTGCTTTGTAGCCCTATCTCTGTTCCTCTCCCAGCCTTAGGAACAGCACCCTTTCTGGAGGCCGCTGTCCAGGCACCACAGTGCTCGAGGCTAGTAGGCTGGTCTTTCAAGCTGTCCTAGAGGGCAAAGCTGTCTTTCCAACTTGAGAAAAGCCAGAGTCTGAAGGCCTGTTTCCAGGAGCAAAATATGTTTCTTCTTCCCTTTCTTCATTTTTAAAATTTATTTGTTTGTTTGTTTGTTTATTTTTGGTGTGATTACTTGAGTTAATGTCTTGCCATGTAGTCCAGACTGGCCTTGAACTTGCTGTTTAACTCAGGCTGGCCTAGAACCTGAGTTCCCCTTGCCTCAGCCTCCTGGATCTTGTCCTACCACCCCTGGCTTCATTTCTTGTTCTTGTCCGTTAAGCCCTGTGTGTGGCCTGTCTGTTCCTGCAGCTGGTGTACACTCTCTGAGGCAAACACCGGCTTGTGGCAAGGATTGTGCCAAGGATTATTTTAGGTCTGGCAGGCATTCATCTTTAGCCCCAAAGGGTGACAGGACCATTTGAAGATGGACACAAGGCACCTGTAGCTTCATGCTGCTACACCGTAGTCTCTGAGGATCAGTTCTATCTGTCCAACATCACGAGGAAGTACCCGGAGCCAATGAGGTGGGCATGAATACTTCTATGGTGGGACGGGGTCCCAGAAGTTTTCTCCTAGGCCCAGGACCCTGTACTCCCTTGGGGAGTTGATTCTTCCTTTCTCATTCACTCACTCACTCATTCATTCATTCATTCACTCATTCATTCATGTATTCTCTCTCTCTTCATCCTTAGCTATCTATTGCTATTGAGCAGGACTCTGAAGCTTGTGGCTGAAAGCCATCTTTATGCAGGTGTCCTCCTACCCAGGAGCCACCTGAGAGACTTAGTGGAGACCCAACATGGCCAGGCCAAGAAGTGACATGGCACCCGGGTCAGAGCATGGCATGGTCTCTTGAATGACTCTGGGCATGGGAGAACAGTGTCCTTTCAGGAGGGAAAACATGGCAAAGAGGAAAGGTGGCGTTCCTGAGGTCACCTAGCAGCTGCTGGTGAATGGCGTTGGAACTGAGCCCACCTAGCTTCAGAACCCAGCACTGCCTTGCCCAGGCTGAGAATGAGTCAGGACATGGAGGTTGGCTGGGGAGACTGTGGGCTCCTTCAATGAGATGTCCACAATAGGCCATTTCTGCCCAACTCTTTTCATGAGAAGGGTTTTTTGTTTGTTTGTTTTCTGGTTTTGTTTTAAATAGAGAAAGCAAAACGAAATAGAAAGTGGGGTGGGGAGCCAGTCCCAAGAACCCTGGGAAACCATAGCTGGGCCTCCAGGAAATAGTCACCAGAGCTTGACCACCCTGAGGAAGTGAGGTGACTTTGAAGGTCTGTGAGTTAGAGTGTAGCCAG
This sequence comes from Lophiomys imhausi, assembly GCA_907164525.1. Lineage (NCBI taxonomy): Eukaryota > Metazoa > Chordata > Mammalia > Rodentia > Muridae > Lophiomys > Lophiomys imhausi. The sequence goes on along the minus strand of CAJQZJ010027415.1, from coordinate 3,259,452 downwards.
GCTTGCCCAATGAATGACCTTAATCAGTTACCGGAAGGTCTGTGAGTTAGAGTCTAGCCAGGCTTGCCCAATGAATGACCTTAATCAGTTACCGCAGTACTCTGTGTAGGGTGTACAGTGTAGGGTCTCTGTAAGAGCTTCAAGAAGTAAAAGAGAATTCTTGGAGCCATCATGGTTCCTAGCAAGCCTAGGAACCAGGATATCTGTACCCCCACCCCACCCCGGGCCTCTCTGGGACCCTGCTGGAGTTCTTCCCTCCCTGGAATCCTCCTATTTTGGCTGGCCTGGTTTACGCATGGCCCACATTCCAGGTGGCAGCTTTGGGCGGGAAGGTAGGCTGTGAAACTTTGCTTGGAGGGTCTGTGCCAGGCCCAGCCCTGACTTTGGGCCCTGGGGCACCTCTCTCTCCTAGGAGATCCAGCTGTTAGTGGTGAACAGGTGGGCCAGCTCTCCCAGTGCCCAGATCTGCCAGGAGTCCCCTACTCCATCATACATAGGGGAGCAGATAGATGTATTCAGGCCACATGCTTGCTCTGTACACATTCTGTGTCGGCTATGCTTGTTGGGCAGGGAGGCATGGCTGAGCACAGCCACAGCTGGGACAGTATCCCAGCCTTCCTGAGCTGTTAGCCAGGCTGTTGACTGCTTGAGGAGACACTGGTGATGGCAAGTGTGAGGTGGAGGGGGGGGGGTCCTCTGCTGAGGGTAGGTGGGTCTCCTTTCTCCCTGTCCCCTAAGGCTTCAACTCTCTGACCTTTCATATTCAGGTCACAAATCCAACTATTTGATCCCTGGCTGAGCTCCACCCCCGAGCTCCATGGTCCACTGTTTCATCTCAGAACCCAAGCTGACAGCAGGTGTGAAGACCCACAGTAGAGGGAGGGCTGGGCTGACTGCAGGTGTGGAGAACCGAAGGCGGCCGGCAGACTGGGTCTTCTTGAACCAACATGCCAGGCTGGGGAGCTGTGGGTGAGCTTTCAGCTTGGCTATCACCGGGTCGGGTGCAAGCATGGCTGGGTGACGGTCATGCTACCCCCCACCGCCCGCTGCTCTCCAGGCTGCCCCGGCTCCCACAGCAGATGCTCTGGGCCAGGCCGGCCAGCTGGGAATCAGAAATAGCATGCACGTGCTCGCCGAAGTGCTCCCCCTCCTCAGCGCCTCTCAGTCAAGGACGGCTCTGCGCCTGTGAGCTGGGTGACCTTCTCCCTCAGTTATTAATACACCACCCACTGGGGCTTCAGTGGAGTGAGGAGAGTGAGCGGGAGCAGGAGGATGGAGGCCAGCAGGTTCTGGTCCCTGGCAAGAGAAGTGCTGAGGCTCAAAATTCTACCTGTCTACCAGAAAGATGCCCAGGGTGGATGGAGATAGTGTACCCCACCCTGCTGCTCCCTCCTCTTGCCACCGTTCATTGACAACAGCCTTCTAGATGTCTCTACGACAGTCTGCCTGGCGGGTGTATTCATTCTTGAGTTACCTGTCCTGTGCCACGCCCTGTAGTGGGCAGGGACTGTGGACACATCTTGGCCCTTGGGGAACTCAAAAGTAAGTGAAAGCCACCATGAGGCCCAAGTTGGGAAGCAGTAGGAACTGAGGGTTCAGCCTCGGGTCACAGAGGCTTCATGGGGGAGGTGACCCTTGAAGTGAGGCCCGAAGGCTGAAGAGTTGCCCACATAGGATCAAGAGGAACACTTCCACAGAGGGGCCTCAGATGTGCAAATAGAAGTGAGGGGGTCCCTGTTGCCAGGAAACAGAGGGGAAGGTGAGACCTAGTGAGTCTTGGGAGTAAAGCGGACAGTGGTGGTGTGCAGCTTTATGGGCTATTGTTGGGGTCTTGGGGATTTTGAGGGCCAACGCTTACTACCTGACTTCAAACAAGTTCCCTCAGCTCCCTACCTCAGCATCTCCATGTGGAGAGCATCAGTGGCAGTCCCTCTTCAGGAGACCATTGTGAAATGGAAGGATGTGACAAAGTGCTCGGAGTGGCTCTGGGCTCGCGGCAGGTACTCACAAATGGTGCCGCAGATGATATTGGCATTCTCTGTGGGTGAAGTGCAGATGTACAAATGATTTTATGTAAAATGGAGCCACATTAGTTCAGTTTTTCTTTAGCTGCCTTTGCTCCCGTGTGAATGCTGTTTCTCAGTTGACACTCACTTGAATTGGTGAGTTGAGGCAGTTTGTGTGTAGTTTGCACAGATCCTGAGTGTCCTGTCCAGCATGATGTGACCACCCAACTCTTGAAGAAGCCCTGACCCTCTAAGCACCCATGATTCTATTCTAGACCTTGCAAGGGGAGTGCTCCCTTTGTCTGGCTGCCTTTCCTCGTGTTCTATCAGGAAGCCTCCTCAATGCTGTGTGAACGGGTACCACGCTGAGTGGACGTCTCCCTTTGTGTCCACTGCTACTGACAGGCTGTTGGTTTACTTCCAGGTGTTGATTGTGGACAGCATTCCTTTGAACTGTCCTCCACAAAGTTGTTTATGGAGAGTGTCCAGTCAGGACTGGGCTTCCCCATCACAGATGAGCGTACCCAGCTTAGATAGACGGACACACACAGTCTTCCCAAGCGCTTGTGTTGATAAATCCCCACCTTCAGAGTGACTTCAGCTCCTTCATGTCCTCACCAATCAATGCACCAACTGCAGGTCTTTCTCATGAACCCCAGACGTTTCTACTGTGTGGCTAGACTGCTCAGGCCGGGTCCCAAGTGATGGACAGTAAGTTGTTCCCATGTCAAAAAAATAAAAAACAAACAAACTAGAAAACAAATAAGTAAAGGCTTTGGTTTTGTTTTTGCTTTTTTGTTTTTAGATGAGGTCTCTCCATATAGCCCTGGCTGTCCTGGAACTCCCTCTGTAGACCAGGCTGGCCTCGAACTCACAGATTTATATGTCTCTGCCTCTAAAGTGCTAGGATTAAAGGCGTGCACCACTATGCCTGGCTAATAAGTAAAGTTTTAATAAATTAATTCAATGCATTGATTGATAAAAGAATTAAAAAGTACAAAGAAACCCATAAAATAAACTTTAAAAACAAAGCAATGGCGGAGTGTGGTGGCACACACCTTTAATCCCGCACTTGGGAGGCAGAGGCAGGCGGATCTCTGTGAGTTCAAGGCCAGCCTGGTCTACAAAGTGAGTCCAAGACAGCCAAGGGTACACAGAGAAACCCTGTCAAAAAAAAAAAAAAAGCCGGGCGGTGGTGGCGCACGCCTTTAATCCCAGCACTTGGGAGGCAGAGACAGGGTTTCTCTGTGTATCCTTGGCTGTCCTGGACTCATTTTGTAGACCAGGACAGCCAAGGATACACAGAGAAACCCTGTCTCGAAAAACCAAAAAAAAAAAAAAAAAAAAAAACCACCAAAAAACCAAACCAAAACAAAACCAAAGCAATGATTGTAAAAACACCCTCCGGGAGGTAAATATCTACATAATGGAATATTATTTGGTAGTAAAAAAATAAAAATAAAATATAAGTTACCAAACTGGAAAAGGAGGAGGGGGAGACAGGGAGAAGCCTGTAACACAATAATTACTAAGTGAAAGAAACGAATCTGAAAAGATGGCGACCACACTATCGTCTGTTACTTTCTGGAAAAGACAGATTTTTAGAAACAGGGAAAGACTGGTGGTTGTGCTTGCTAGGGATGGAGAGATGGGAGGAGGATTTTTGGGGTGGGGGCAGTGAAACTATTTTGAGTGATATTTCAGTGCACCCCCCACACCTACTTGTTAAAACCCAGGAGATGTGCAGCACGGAGGGTGTGGCTGATGACAAGGACTGTGAGCTAGGGTCAGTCAGCTGTGACAGCTACTGTACTGGCGCAGGGAGTTCTGAATGGGTGTGACTGTCAATGGATGCCAGGGTGTGGAACCTGTGCCTTCTGCTCAGCTCTTCTGCAGACTTCAAGCTTCTCTAAAATACTGTTTATTTAAGGATAGATAAAATGTTAGAAATGATAAAAAGGAAAAAGACAAAACCCAAAAGTCAGTAGAAGTGCCTGGTGTGACTGAGGGCATGGGGTTCCTGTGGGCCCATCCCTGGGGAGACTTTAATAAGTTGGTTTTAAAACTACATTACTTAATTTTATTGTCTGTGTGTGTGCATGTCACAGAATGCATGTGGAGGTCACAGGACAGCTGGCAGAAGAAGAAGCTCTCCTTCTGCTCTGTGGACCCTGAGAATCAAATTCATGTCATCAGGCTTGGCCGCAAGCGCCCTTTCTTGCTGAGCCGTTTTACCTGCCCAAGAATGTTCTTTTCCATGGTGGAGGTGACTCTCCAGGAGGGAATGTTTGTCTCGCTCCTGTTCCCTTCGGCTGTGCGAGATCTTCGGTAGAAACACATCCCTCTTACTAAGCATGGCTTTTAGTGGCTTGCCGATTTGATATCCTGGTGATGGAGTAGGAGCTGTTGTGTTTGGGAACAAACCTGGAGACTGATAAATGCGACAGAGTCGTGGGCTCTGGGCTCCTTGTGTCCTGTCTGAGCAGAGATGATTTAGAATGGCATCACCGTGCATTCTGGAAGTAAATGATTATGGATGTGTGAACAGATGAGTCTTAAAATCTAGACAATTTTAGAACCTTTAAGTTAAAAGAGCCCATGAAGATATGCCAGTTTAATCTTTATTCCTGGTGTAACCTTGATTTATCCCTCTTTAAAAAGTTTATATTGAGGTATGATTGATGTATAATAGATCATACATATTTAGAGATAACCACCACCACCCAAAGTTTCCTTGTCACCCTGTATAATTTTCCCCTTGCCCTCCTCCCTACCTCTGCCCACCCTTCTCCTGCCTGTCCCTCCAATCCCCAACCAGGGATCTGTTACCTAGAATTCTGTATAAATGGAATGACACGCTGCTGTGCCCTTCTTGTCAGTCATCCCCCTCATGAGGTTAGGGGTTGGAGTGCCGCAGCATCTACCGGAAGTCCTTTCTTTTTTATAGCCGCCGTGTGGGGTACATCATCACCTATTTATTGATGGGCATTAGGGTTTGTTTCCAGGGTGAGATTATTACAAAGCTTCTTATGGACAATTACAGCCATGTCTTCCAACGAACCGAAGAGTGGCTAGACAACATGGCAGGTGCGTGCTTAGCTTTTTAAGAAACTACCAGACTTTTCCAGAGTAACACCACTGTTTTAGTCGGCTCCTCCTCACCCCCCAGCACTGGGTTGAAGTTGACGTGCTCAGCTGTTGTGGCTTTAGGCATTCTGTGGGGGCAGCGCCTCACCACAGCGTTAATGCTCAGTTCCTTCAGGGTGTCCAACATCTTTTCATCAACCGTGTGTCTTCTCAGTTCAAGTCTTTTCTCATTGATTTTTTTTTCTTATGGGGGCCTGAGTGCCTTTTTTGAATACAAGTCCTATATAAGATATGTGAACACAGTGTTTCCCCCAGTTTGTGGCCTGTCTGATATTTCTTTAACAGTGTCTTAAAAAAGATGGTTTTCATTTTGATGGAGCCCAACTTATCAATTTATTCTCTAACAAATTGTATCCAATGTTGTCACATTGCGTAAGCCAAGATCATCGTGGTTTCCTCTACAGTTTTTTTTTTAATTTTTAAAGTTTTTATTGAATTAAAAAAATTAATTTTATTTAAGTATATGGATGCGTTGTCTGCATGCATGTCTGCACCGCATACATGCCTGGTACCCAGAGACCAGAAGAGGGCATCAGATCCCCTGGGATTGGAGTTACAGATGGTTGTGAGCTACCATGTGGGTGCTGGGAACTGAACCAGGTCTAAACATCTCTGCAGCCCAATTTTAGATCTTGTAACTATGCTCCACATTTTAATCGTTCTGTGTAATGTGTAAGTCTAGTTTAAGTTTCATGTGTTGTATAGAAATATATCTTTAATCCAGTATTTGAAAAACTGTTCTGGGGATGCTGAGATGGCTCAGGGGATAAAGGAGCATCCATTCCTGAGCATCTAAGCTCAACCCTGGGACTCACATGGTGGAAGGAGAGAAGCGACTCCCTTAAGTCATCATCTGACCTCCACATGCAGGTGCACAGCATGCTTGCATCAAATAATAAAAAATGTTTCTTGTTATTGTTTAAGAAGCTCACTGGGCTCCACTGCATCCTTTATGTTCTTTTGTCAAAGATCAATTACCTAGGGACTGATGATTTAACTCTGGGCTTGAGGATCACCTGCATGTACCAGGCTATTGATTAAATCCCCAGCAAAATAAATATGAACTAAAGGGCTAGGGGAGGGGAGGAGTAAAGACGAAGGAGGGAAGGAGGGAGGAAGGAAGAGACACAGAGAGATTGATTTAAAAATCAGTTGTTTTTCAGCTGGAGATGCCTCTCAGTTGGCAGAGGGCTGTCTCGCCTACCCTGCATAAAGCCTTGAGTTTGATCCCCATGCACCACACAGACCAGGCGTGATGTTGCAAGACTAATCCCAGCACTCACGAGGGAGAAGGAGGAGGACCAGAAGTTGAAGGTCCTGGTCTCTAGAGATGGCTCAGCAGCTGAGAGAGCTTGCTGTTCAGGCAGAGGCCAGGTTCAGGTTGCTACACCCATGTTGGCTCACAACCTCCTGTAACTCTTGCTCCAGGCTCTCCGATGCCCTCTTGTGGCCTGCATAGGCAGGTGCACACACATGCTCATACGCAGATACACACATGTACACATAATTTTTTTTAATTTCAAAAAATGTTCATTATCAGCCAGGTGTGGTAGCACAAACCTTTAACTCCAGGACTCAAGAGGCAGAGGCAGGTGGATCTCTGTGAGTTCAAGGCCAGCCTGGTCTTCAAAGTGAGTTCCAGGACAGCCAGGGCTTGTTACACAGAGAAACCAAAAGTTCAAGATCATCCTCAACTACATAGTGAGTTTGAGGCCAGGTGGGGCTACCTGAAAGACTAACCAGAAAAAAAAAATTAACTCTTCCTGTGTATTCAAGCCTACTTCTGGCCTCTCTTCTGTTCCATTGTCTGTCTGTCTACAGTGGTCTTGCATTGTTTGGACATCAAGCCCTCTAACTTTGCTGTTCTTTGCCAGGATTGCTTTGGGTCTTTTAGGTCCTTTGCATTTCCATGTGAGTTTGAGAATTAATTTATCGGTTTCTACAAAAGTCTCTGCTGCTGAGGTCATGGTTGGGGTTGACTCTTTGGATCTATTTGAGGAGAAAGAGCATCTGAACAATTCAGACTTTTTTTTTAAAGATTTATTTTTATCTCGTGTGTATGAGTGTTTTGCCTGCATGTTATTCTGTGAACTGCCTGAGTGCCTTGTATCCTCAGAGGCCAGAGGAAGACATTTAATCCCCTGGAATTGGAGTTATGGACCGTTGCAGACTGCCAGGGACTGAACTCATGTCCTCCATTGCTTTTAACTGCTGAGCCATCTGTCTATCACAATACTGAATTTTTTACACCAGTGGGCAATATTTCTCATATTTTATTCAGATTTTGTTTTACTTACTTCATTGGTGGGAAGGGGGTCTAACCCAGGGCTTTTGTATTGTTTTTAACTTCATGTATTTTAGTTTTCCATTGTTCTGCACTTCCATTCCTTTGGTCATACTTATTCCTGTTTTGATGCTAGGTGGCATTTAGATTTTTTTTTAATTTTAGATCATCCATAGCCAATATAGAAATAAGTAAGTTTTTGTGTTGTGCTCTTATGTCCAGTTCACTGGCCATTGTAGCTTTGTGTGTGTGTGTATGTGTTAATCCCACTACCCTTCCTCTAAGAGTGAACGTGTAGTCTGTAAGCCTTTCTTCCAGCTCTGAATGTCTTTTAATTCATTTTCTTGTTTGATTGCTTTGGCTAGAATTTCCAAAGTGTTCTGAGCAGGAGATGTGAGAGTGGCCATCCTTGCTTTGTTTCCTGTCTTAGGGGAAGAGTCCATTCTCCACCATCCACCAGGATAATGGCTGAGATTTGGCATATACTCTTTTAAATTTTTTTCTGTTATGTTAGGCTGGAGAGATGTTTTAGTGGCTAAGAACACCTACGCTCCTGCAGAAGACTTGGGATCACTTCCCAGCACCCATATGATGGCTCACAATCGTCCATAGCTCCAGTTCCAGGGGATCTGATGCTCTTCAGGGATGCTTCTGGTTCTGAGTACATGCATGGTGAACAGACATACATGCCAGCAAAATTTACACACACATAAAATTTAAGGAATAAATATTTCTCAGTAGGTTGTTATCACCATTCAAGCAAGTTCGAGGCTAGCCTGGTCTACAAAATGAGTTCCAGGCCAACTAGGGCTACATAGTGAGGCTCTGTCTTAAAAAACAAACATCTAGGTGGTGGTGGTGCATGCCTTGAATCTCAGCACTTTGGAGGCAGAGGCAGGCAGATCTATTTCTATGAGTTCAAAGCCAGCCTGATCTACAGAATGAGTTCCAGGATAGCCAGGGCTACAGAGAGAAACTCTGTCTCAAACAAACAAACAAACAAACCCCCCCCAAAAAAAACAAAAACCATAAATGAATAAACAACTAAACAAAAATTTATATGTTTGTTGTTGGTTTTATTTTTATGAGTTGGGATCCCATTCTGTAGCCCAGCATGTCCTCAAGTTCATATTGACCCTCCCATTTCTTCTTCCAGAGTGCTGGGGTTACAGGCAAGGGCCACCATACTCAGTTTTGTAGATTCTTTCCTGTGTGGAGCAATTCTCTTTTGAGTTTGTTAGATGTTTTTTAGGTTGTGAGCCCTGTTGGAGTTTGTTGAAAGCAGTCTATGTCTGTTGAGATGGTTGCACAGGTTTCTCTTGGAGCCAAACGATTTCATTGATTGATGTTCGAGTGTGGAACCAACCCTGCATTCTTCACACAAACTCTATTTGATCAAGATGCTATTCTTTTAGTAAATAGTTGAACTGGATTTACTGAAACTTTGTTTGGAATTTTGGCATTGATGTTCATGGAGGATGTTGCTCTATTTTTATTTTTTATTTTTGGCGATTCAAGGTCTGATCATTTATTTGTTGCTCTTAAAGACTTATTTTCGACTGGACTTAAACATAGAAGCTTTCAGCAAGGACAGCCTACGTCTCCTGGCAATCTGTTCCTGGCAATTTTCTTTAGCTTCCTTCACTCTCTTGGCCAAAAGTTTAGCATATTCGGCAGCCTCCTCATTTTTCTTGGTGCATTGTTTCTTCAGAGTAGTATGTTCATGTTTGTGTTACAAGACATGTGGCGTAGCAAGATGTCAAGCCTTTTGTGCTTTGGTCCTGGGCTTCTTGTCGTCTTTAAGGGCCTTCTGACAACACTGCAGACGTCATCTCCTTTAGAGAGATTCAAAAGCGTCTGGATTCTGCTAGCTCTTTTGGGCCACACCCACTGAGGCCCAGCAGAATCTGTCAGTCCAGGAATATCCTCCCCTCCTTTCTTACAGTAGCCAAGCTGAGAGCACTCAGATTGGCCTGACAACACATCCATGAACAGACAGACTTGCACTTCTGTCTCTCCAGTTCCCCTGGTCTATACCAGGAATGGCCCCGACCCAGGAGCAGACATATTCTACCGTGGGTCATGACACCTTGCTTAAGGCAAATCCTTGTTTGTTGTTCCCACCACTGATTGAACCTCTAAGCCAGGCGCTTCTCAGAGAAAGTAGAAGTTTCTGTTCATCGTCCACTTCAATGAGTGAGTGACAGCCAGCGGCAGGGAAGGAGATATTATCACTGCCGTCCACTTAGGCGGCACCACAAAAAACCCAGATGTTGCTCTTAATTTCCATTGATTGTGTTGATTTTTTCATGTTTGAGTATTGAGGCACCCTTAGATGAGATAGAAGTGCTGTTCTCTTTCATCTTTTTTTAAAAGATGTATTTATTTTTAGTTTATGTGTATGGGTGTTTCTCTCTGCGTGTGTGTCTGTGCACCACATGCGTACATTGCATTTAGAGGTGAAAAGAGAGCATTAGGTCCCCCAGAGATGAAGTTATAGGCCGCCGTGAGTTGCCATGTGGGTGCTGGGAACTGAGCCCGGGTCCTCTTTGAAAGCAGTCAGCACTCTTGACTTGCTGAGCTTCCCTGCAACCCCTCTTTAATCGTTTACAAAGAAGTAGTATCTCTTCCAATAGTTGGGATCAAATGAGCTATGAAATTGCTTTGTGGAGAAGGTTTTTCTTGAGTTTATTTATATACTGTCCCCCCCCCCACGAGTGATGTTTTTCTCATTTTTAAAGTTAAAATATTTGAATTGACCCCTAAGATTGTACACACGTATGAACTATAATGTGAAATTTCACTGCATGTACATTGTGCTGGGTTCAGGTCAGGATAAGCGTCTCTTTCTCCTTGCACACAGGTCATTTTGTGGAAGAGCATTCCACATCCTTCCTGGCCTTTAGACATATGTGTGACTGGGACTCTAGACAGCTGAACAGCAGTGTGTCGTAGAACGGCCTCCATCGGCAAAGTTTTCCCCTACAAGTACAGTTTCCTTAACAAATACAGGGCGACTTCGTCTGTCAGCTTACAGGAGCCTTGGCTGGCTGTGACATTCAAGACATGTATCCTGATCAGGCCAGCTGTGGTGCGCACACCTGGAATCCCAGCACTCGGGAGGCAGCGGCAGGTGGATCTCTGTGAGTTTGAGGTCAGCCTGGTCCACATAGTGAGTTCCAGGACAGCCAGGGCTCTGTAGAGACTGTCTTAAATAAAGAAACAACAGCAACAACAAAAAGAGAAAAAATTTTATTCTGCTCATTTCTTTTGAAATATATCAGCATAAAGTTGTTTGTAATATTCCTTTGTTGTCTTTATTTTTGGGGTGTGCAAGGGTGTGTGTGAGATGTGTGAGTGCATGTGTTCTGTGCAGGAGCACACATGCGTGTGGAGGTGTGGGTCCTGACTTGAGAGAGGACTTCTTCCCTGTCCTGTGGGGCCCTGTGAGCTCCTGTCTCCACCTCCCATGGTTTTCGGGAGGGCTGGCGTTGCAGATGCTTGCTGAGCCCTGCAGTCTGGAGTTGCTGACTGAGTCACCTTCCTAGCCCTTGTTAAATAAAAGAATATTACATTTGTTTGCTTAGTGTCTGTGCACACATAGAGAGGACAGTGGACAACTTAAGAGAGTGGGTTTTCCCTCCTACCATGTGAGTGCTGAGGGTGGAATGCAGGAGCAGGGTCAGGGTGGGAGGTGGAGAGTGGGGTACAGTTATCCTGTACAGCACCATATCGAGAGAATTGACGCTAACTGAGAGTGATGATACATGTAATCTCAGCCTTGGGAAGGCAGAGGCAGGAGGATCATTGTAAGGTTGAGACTAGCATAGTCTACATAGTGAGTTTCAGACAGAGAAGGGTACACAGCAAGACTGTCTAAAGAACAAAAACCAATGAGAGATTGATTTGTATATCACATGTATTCCTTACTTTTCTTAATACTGAGACGAGACGCTTGACCAAAGCAGCTGAGGCAGGAAAGGTGGTTTGATTGTGTTTCTTTTTTGTCCATGGTGTGGAGCAAGGGCTCGCTTTCGTTGTTGTGCCCATGAATAAGAAGCCGTGCTGGTGCTGTTTGCTGAAAAACCTCTCTCTCCTATTGAATGGCTTTGGCACCTTCTTTGAAAATCGATTGATCATAAATGTGAGGTTTATTGTTTTCTCCTAGGCTCTCAATTTTATTGCATTGATTGTCTTCCCGACGGATCCACACTGACTCGTCACTCTGGCTCTGCAGTAAGTGTTCAGCTTTATTGTCCTCTTAATATCTGTAGAGTTTGTAGGATGTCACCCGCCTCACTCCTGGTATTGGTAATTTGTGTTTAATCTCTTTCTCTTTCTCATTTTTTAACTTTTCCCCATCAGTCTGGGTATGTTTTAATGAATTTTATTGATCTTTTTGAAGGACTATCTTTTGCTGCTGATTTTTCTCTATCACTTTTATATTTTCTCTTTTATTGATTACTATTCTGATGTCAGTTATTTCTTTTCTTTTACTTAGTTCAAGTTTAATTTGCTCTTTTTTCTAATATTTTAAGGGGACAGCTAGAGTCAATGACTTTTAAATGTTTTTATTTTCATGCACTTGAGCATTTTGTGCTGGAAAGCTTCCCCTAAGTAATGCTTGGGCATTCTACACACAAATATCTATTTTATATATATTTTACATATATATCATGTATCACATATTACATATATATCACAATAGGTGGGAGGAACAATACATAAATAAACTCAAGAAAAAATACTTTGTTTTGTTTTGTATTTCAATGTTTTTCTGTGTAACAGACACCTGGCTGTCCTAGACCCACTCTGTAGACCAGGTTGGCCTCGAACTCACAGAGATCCGACTGCCTCTGTCTCCTGAGTGCTGGGAATAAAGGTGTGTGTCAGCACGCCTGGCTGACAAAAACATATTTTAAAATTGTGTATACCCATGTGTTTTCTGTATGAGGAGCTGGAGTTACAAGTGGTTATGAGCCACCTGCTTGGGTGCTGGGGACGAAGTTCTGGTCCTTTGCAAGAGTGGCATACAGTCAGAGCCACTGAGCTATCAGCCTTGTTCTACCCATTTTGATTTGTTGAGTATTTATTTTATTAGATTCAAGGTAATTTGAGATTCCCCCCTGGTTTCCTGTTTGGCCCTATTAGGAGTATGGTATTTAGTCCCCAAATATTTGAGGATTTCCAGGGATCTTTCTGTAGTAGTTCAATTCTGTCATGATCAGATGGTGTGTTGTGTGACTTGAATCTTTAAAAATATATTAAGACGTGTTTAATAGCACAGAATATAGCCTGTTTCTGCAAGTGTTCCGTGAAGAGTATGTGTTGTGCTGTTAGTGAACAGAGTGTTCCAGGAGTGTCGCTGAGGCCAAGGTAGCTGACAGTAAGGACTGTTGAAGTCTTCCATGCCCTTATTTATTTTTTGGTCATTTACTTTGTTGAGTATTGCAAGAAAGGTGTAGAAATTTTCAACCCTGGTTGGGGATGTGTCTCCTCCTTGCATCCACTGACCCCCTGTCTCCGCTCTGCACAGTGCGGGGGTGGGGGGGGTAGGGATGGGGGTTACAGGCCGTCTTGCGGCTGTATCCAACCTTTCTGTGTGCGAGTGTGGAACTCAAGTCTTCATGCCTGCACAGGAAGTGCTCTAACCCACCAACCTGTCTCTCCAGGCCCCAAGCACATTTGGCATTGTGTGTTTTGAAGCTTTGCTTTTGAATGCATAAGTATTTGGGAATGCTATTCCTCTGAATGAATTTACCTACTCGTCATTATGAAATGACTTTATCGCTGAAATACACCTGTTCTGGGGCTGGAGAGGTGGCTCAGAGGTTAAGAGCACTGGCTGTTCTTCCAGAGGTCCTGAGTTCAATTCCCAGCAACCACATGGTGGCTCACAGCCATCTACATTGAGATCTGCTGCCTGGGCATATATGTAGAGCAAATACTGTATAATAAATAAATAAATATTAAAAAAAAATACACCTGTTCTGATATAACTGTCACCTGCAGGTTAACATAGTCTGTGTTTTTCCATCCTCTTAATTTGTTTTTGTTATTGTTTGGTTTGGTTTGGTTTGCTTTGCTTTTTTCCAAGACAGGAACTTACTCTATGGCTCTGGCTGTCCTAGATCTCACTCTGTAGACCAGGCTGGCCTCAAATTCACAGAGATCCTCCTGCCTCTGCCTCCTGAGTGCATGTGCCATTACACCTGGTTCAACTGTCTTTTAAATAAACCTTTTCGCTTAATTTTTTCATACATTGGATGTGTGTGTGTGTGTGTGTGTGCACATGTGCATGTCACTACATACTGACAAAGGTTAGAGGACGTGTAATGCCCAAAATTAACCTGTAAGCCCTACCTGCCCAGGAACCAGATAACGTCCTGGAATGGTGGGAGTTGTACTTCCTGGAAAATAACAAAGCCTCATGGGGAAGTATGGTGGCCTATAGATTTCTACTTATGAGCCCCTGCAACACGTGGCTCAAGGCCACTCTCAGCTGGGAAATTCCAGAGTGGTCCTGACCAAAGACCATTCCTTAGTCCATATTTAATATTTAATAAAGCTTGCTTAAAATGTTGTCCAAAATTATGCAGTTGTTTTTTTTTTTTTTTTCCTGGTGAATCTCAGGATTAGCAGACAATGCTCAGGAGTTGGTTCTTCTGCCATGTGGGAACCAGGAATTGAAATCAGGTTTGGGCTGAGTTGGTAACACGAGGGTTTACTGCTGAGCCACCTCTATAGGCCCATTTGTTGTTATTTTATAATTAAAGTGTGTTTCTTTTTTCCTTTCGTAGCGGTGTCTTACTGTGTAGACCAAGCTGGCTATGAACTCTTGATCCTCCTGCCTCAGCTTCCTGAGTGCCAGGGTTACAGGTGTGTTTCACGATGCCAGACTACATTTCTTATATGCAGCATGTAGTTGGATCTTTAAAACAAAAGCAAAACTCTCATCTGAGAATCTTTGCCTTTTATTTGACAATTTATACTTAATGTGATTGCTGATATAGTTAGGTGTAAGTCTTTGATGTGTTTCCCATTTCTCTGCCTCCTTTAGAGTTAATTATATTTCATCATTCTGTTTGTTTTTATGTGGTTAGAATTTACTCTTTTAGTCATTGCTGTATGATATGTAGTATGCATTTTTGATGTCACAGCCTACTTTCAAGTGACATCATATTACTTTATATGTCCTTGGAAATATTGAATAATATTCCTCCATTTCTCTCTTGATTGTGTGTTATTTTGTTGTGCATTTTACTTTTATGTGTATTATAATCACACTATATTAATATTGTTGCTCTTGTTACTGTTACTATTGTTTTAGCTTTTTGGAGACTGTGTCTTGCAGTGTAGTCCAAGCTGGCCTGGAACTTCAGCCATTGCTGTTTTAGCCCTGAGGACTGGGATTATGGGCATGCTCCACAATGACTGGCTATTGTTAATGGTTTTGCCCAAATTATTACTTGACTTTGAAAAGGGTTTAAGTGATGAGAACAATAATATTGGGTGGTAACTCATGTGGCTGCCACAGCCAGCCTTTTTGTTCTTCCAGGGCTGTCTAACTCGCACTGTTTCACAAGAGTCTGCTCTCCTCTTTGCTCTCACTGGTGCCTGGCTTGTTTCTCTTGATACTTTCAAGGTTTTCTTGGATGTGAGCAAGTGGATTATGGCTTATCCTGTATCATTTTCTTCATTTTTCTATATAAGTACTTTATTTTTTCTTCAAGTTACATCTCAGTCACAAACCCTTCCCTATTCCCCCTTCCTGTCCCACCCTTCCACTCTCTTCCCCCCCAACAGCTTCCCTTTTCAATCCAACAAATGGTTCTTTCTCTTATAACAGTAAATTCTATACAAAACAGCAGAATTAAATATGCCACATTTATGAGAGTTAAATGGCCCAGTATACCTTCCCAATGTCCAGTTCATACATATTTGGCCCCTGAATTTAACCTTCTACCTTCTAACCATCTCCATGAGTTTAAAGTTCTATAACTGACTTAGCTTTCATACTAACTTGCATCACTATTATAACCATCTTCTTAGATCTAGAACGCCCTCTTGATTCCTAAACAACTCAAAATTTAGCTATGAGACTCAAGCTGTCTATTCTTCAACCACCTCAGAGAGCTGAGAAGGATAAATATATCTGATTATATAGGAAGTGCAGGGCCTGCAGCTTCCAATACTAAGAAATGACAAACCAGTGACTACCTGGACAGTTCCCATTTTCTCTCCATACATTCCAGCATCAGTCTTCAGCCTTTTGGTCCTGTTTCTCTGACAGACATTTATTGTAGAGCAGGGATTATGAAGGACTAACCTACCCTGTCTTGGCAGAGCTAGGCTGTCGACTTCCCTGCTACCAAGTTTTGTCCTTTTTGGACAGCAGTCTGTCTTACATGAACATGTAATTCTTTGAATTTAAGGCCTTATAACTAACTTACAGTTTTACACACTAAGTTTGGTTCCAAGATATAGAGACTGTGTCAAGATCAAGAGCTTGGTGGAAACACTTCCTGACTTGGTTTTTCCATCTCTCAGGTAGGTCTGGGGACACCTGCATTCCAGGGCGTCTGTGTCTAGCGTTCTAAGTCAGAATGCAGTATGGCCAAGGTGTCAGGTGTCAGGTGGGCCATTTAACTTGGTCACTCAGTGTTTCCTGTCCAGAGACACAAGATGCAGGGCCTCCAGCTGGCAGTACTTTAGACCCTGACAGATTGAGCCACAGATTCACAGAGAGACAAAATCCACACGATAAAATGAAACAAATGGCCTTAGAAGGAGCAATTATGTGCTTACTAGCATGCGCAACCTGCATAGTCCAGCACACACAAGAGTGTGTGTGGGGAAGTAGGCCTGCTTCACCCTGCGGCAGGGATGGATTGAGACCCTTCTGCTTTTTGTTTACTCTATTTATTTTAAAACTTAAATCTCTGCATTGAGTTGGGCTGGTACTTCCAGCCCCAGGAATGCAAAAGAGAACAGTTCCGTCCACTGGGGGCAAATAATTGTAAGTTGGAACTTGGTGGAACTAGCTTCGCCCTGTGGAGTAACGAGGAACTGATTCCTTTCTCTGTCTGATCTGTGTCTATTAACTGAGGATCCACTGTGTCACCTGTTTGTAGCGAGGGTTAAATGTGGTGCAGGGTGTTGTAGGCCAGGTACTCAGGCGGGTACAAAAGCGGGTGTCTATATGGTGATCTTGGGAGGAAAATAAAAAAGGCCAGAAGGACATACGCCAGGATATAAAAAGTGCTTGCCCTTGGGAGAATAATTTCATTTTCTAAGTGCCTTTCTCTTTTTTTTCCTCTGAGTATATATTGCTTTTGAAATAAGGGAAAAAAATGATGAGAGCTAGGTGGTTTATGCTTGTAATCTCAGCACTCAGGAGGCTGTGGTCTAAGGGTCACTGTGAGCCCAGGCTAGCCTGGGCTCCAGAGTTAGTTTCAGGTCAGCCTGTGCTATCCTGAGACTCTGACTCTAAAAACCTGAAAAACATAAACCAGTGACAATTAAGGTATGTGCTTCTCCAGAGTCACCTTTAGTGGGGTTGGGGCACCTGACAGACCAGGCCATGATGCGGAGTGGCAAAGGGCAGGAGATCACGCCACTCCACCCCCACCCCCGCTGCAGACATCCAGAGACCACATTAGAATCTGAGTGCAGGCAGGTGGGATGTGTGGTGTCTGGAGTCGGTGCTGCTCATCTACTGGGTGACCTCAGCCAGTGCCTCTGACCCTTCCCTGTGAAATGGCCATCTCGTGGATCTACCTCACAGGTGGCAGCCTCCAGACTTGACTTATGGTCTCCACGGACAGTTATTGTCACTGTTGTTATATGACATTTCTCTCATCACCCATTCATTATTGGCTACTAACCCAAGTTGGAGTGGGGACAGGTCAGAGCCCAGCCCTGCTTCTCTCACGAGGTGAGGTATGTCCATCTCTCCAGCCCAGGTTCCCCGTCTTACCTCTGGGGACGATCACATCTGCCTCATGACTAATAAACAAGCCTGTAACCAGTGCCAGCACACCAAAGCAACTGACCAATGTCTGTTCCCTGCCGTTTGTGGCTGAGCCATGGCCGTTAGGATTCAGGAGAAGAGCCAGCAGCTCGGTTCCCCAGCCTCCTCAAAGCTCCATTCTCCCTTCCCCCATCACCCTGAAGGCCAAGGAGGGACAGGGGCCAGCATGAGAACGTTTATCTGCCTCATTAAGTCACTTTGCTCCAGAGTTGCAGTGATTAGGTGTACAGTCTGGGCAGCATCAGGAGCCAGGCAGGGGCACTTAGGCTGCTGGACCCCTGCCTGTCTGTCCCTGGGGAAAGGGGCCAGGGAAGGGGGTTTCCTTGGTCTGAGTTCCCACATCAACTGAAGATGGTTTTTGAACCAGAAGCATGGCCTCTGCTCTCCCACTCAAAGGCATGCTTGGATGCTCACTGGACACCTACTGTGTGCCCTGGAGCCAGATGTTGTCCCTGTCCTTAGGGAGGACTGAGAGAGGAAGTAACAGAAATAACTGGGCTAGGAAAAGGCCTTAGAGGATAAAGTATCAGCATGGGGACCTGCAATGGATCCCCACCATTCATATGAAATGCTAAGCTCAGGGCTGGGAGGTGGGGTCAGGAGATTCCCCAGAATTCATTGACTCCTAGGCACATCATGAGAGACCCTGTCTCAAAAAACTAGGTGGATAACTACTGAGGGAGAACTACTGACCTCTACTTGTACCCAGACACCCCCCCACAACATACACACACACACACACACACACACAAAGAGACAGAGACAGAGACACTGTAATTGTGGCCAGAATAAATGCTGGGGCTTAGAGCAGCAGGTTATGAGGGATCTGCCCAGGAGGAGGGGTGACATGTGAGCCAGAACCTGAAGAATTGATATAGGAGCCAGTCTTTAAAGACCTGGAGTAGAGCAGAATTCAGGCACAGCAGTGAATGCAGGGGCCCTGTGGGGTGGGGCCCTGTGGGGGTGGGGGTGGGGAATGGATGGCACTGGCCTGATTCCACCTGATGTTTTCAGGGGTGCTGTCTTAGTTACTGTTCTCTTGCTGTGGCAAAACACCATAACCAAAGACACTTATAAAAAAATTAGAGACCATGATGGTGGAGCAAAGACATGGCAGCAGGAGCAGCTGAGAGCTCACATCTTGATCCATAAGTCCAACTCAGAGAGAACTCTGGGGATGGTCTCTTGGAACCTCAAAGCTAGTGTGTGAGGCCACACCTCCCTAATCCTTCCCAAATAGTTCACCAAATGAGGACCAGGTATTCAAAAATATGAGCTTGTGGGGGCTGTTTCGTTCAAATTTCCACAGGTGTTAAGAAAGATGGGGCCTAGGAAATTAAGGAACAGAACTGAAGGGCATAGAAGAGGAGTCCTTGGAAGCTTCAGAGCTGGTGGTAATGTCCCATTTACTTTCCTGTGACTTTTCACCTGGGCAAGGTCAGTTACAAGAGGCTAGTCCATCCCAGTGTAAATGTTGAAGTCAGGCTGCTTTCATGAAATTCTTCCCAGCCTTTGAGCCTTACCTCCACCCACAAGTGGGTGGATCCCCAAAGCCCTCCCCTAGACAGTTGCAGCCCCACCCCTCGCCAGCCTACCTACCTTTTTCTGTCCAACCCGCACACTCAACTCCTGCTTTCTTTTCCTTGCTATGCCAAGGATGGTCCCCAGGGCCTTCATGCGCTATGCCGAGGTGCTGCCTCCCAGCCTGGCTCACCCACTGGGGGCTCAGCTGCAGCAAGGACCATTTCTTCATTGTCCATGGCGCTGTGTCATTTGTAAAATAATTCCCTCTGTTCTGTACCTGGAACAGGCGCAGAGGGCACAAGCCACAGTGGACAAAGCAGACTGAGAAGGGTGGCCAAGCCCAACTTCCTGGCCCTGAGAGTCTGTAAAATATTCGGTAGCATGTGTGTATTGAGGACCTTTCTCCCCTGTACCCAGCTACAAAAAATGTTTCATTGCATTGTCTGTCCCCGGCAGCCCCAGGTCAGACCCCTGTCTTTCAGGTGAGGAAGTTGAGGATGGGAGGAAAAAGGTGTCCTGAGGTCAGAGCTGAGCTTCTGGGTCTCCATCTAGTCTCTCTAGCACCTCCTCTCAAGTCCAGCCACTCCTCAGTTAGAGCCCCCAAAGCTGATGGCCCCAGTTTTTCCATCTAAGGCAGTTTGTTAGCATCTCAAAGCTGCTGCCTGCCGCCATGTATATTCATGCAGCTTCAAAAAATCAGCTCCAGACTGGAGCTCTCTTCATCCGGGAGCAAATTCCCACTCTCTCATCCTCTCGGAGGCAGAAATGGGTCTGGATGGACACCCCATCCCCACCCCCTGCGTTAGTAAAGGAGAGCCACAATTTCTGGCTGTAAGAGGTAAACATTTGTTCTGCCTGGTCAGTTGGGGAAGGTGTGGGACTCTGAGTGTCTGGCCTTGTTCCATTCTGAGTCCCTCTGATCCCACCTTGAGCCCCATGGAGGATGGAGGTGGGGACCTGAGGTGCAAACTTGCTAGGGTCACCTGGACACTGAGGCAACCTGCTCTCCTGGCTCACACTGTACTTTGTAATGTTTCTAATGGGCTAAGGGAGGGGTAGAGATGGAGCCTAGTGTCTCATGGTACAGATAAGCAAGCCACTGCTGAGCCACCTCCCCTAGCCAAAGGATTTGTTTGAAATTCTAAAGGACAAGGGGACTGGAGATAGCTCAGTGGTTAAGAGCACTGACTGCTCTTCCAGAGGACCCAGGTTCAATTCCCAGCACCCACACGGCAGCTCACAACTGTCTGTAAGTCCAGTTCCAGGGGATCCGACACCCTCACACAGATGTACATGCAAGCGAAACACCAATGCACGTGGGCTGTGGGTGAGTTAGCTCTGCACCCACTTCAGCCACAACCCTACTGGGAGCATCCCCTCTTCTGCCCAGCGAACTCTTTTGTGCCTCCCATGTATATATGATCCTGTGCTGTCTCCCCTCAGGCACACTCTCCTCTTGTCCCTCTCCTTACAGCAACAGCCCCCACCCCTTACTGTGCACTAGGCCTCAGGAAACTCAGGCTCAGGGAGGAGGGGTCTCTTGCCATGACCACACAGCACATACATGGTGAGGTAGGATTTGGCATCTGTGTGGTTGTCACTTGACCCCTACACCTTTACCTTCTCCTGGCCATCCGACTGCAGTTCCTGCCTGGTCCCCCCATTGGCCTGGATGTCCTCTACTGGTCACAGCCCCGTGAGTCTGCATCCTATGTACTTAGCTCAGGGCTGTGGAGGTGTGGACAGGTTTTTGCCAAATAGAAGAAAGCGTAGATAGAAAATGCTAGGGATGGGCCTCTGCCATCCCCACAGTGTGGAGTTAAGGCAAGGCTCCTGGGATCTACCATTGGGAACCTGCCTTTGTGAGTGTCAGCAGCAGCAAACCCAGGAGGCTGAAAGTTACTGCCACACCTTCTACCCATAGGGAACTAGACATCTGGGAGTGGTAACTTCCGGAGGAAGGGCAGCAGGGAGATTGTGTTTGTTGCTTAGTTTAGTAAGGACTGCTTAAGCAGTTACTGTGTGCCTGCCTGGCACTGCTAGGCACTGGGGCCACAGCTGTGGTTAGTCAGACGATTCCTGCCCTCACAGTCTCCTGCAGGGGTCAGAGGGCGAGCAGATAGGACTGCCAGAAATACTACAGTGTGGATTGGGGCCTTTTGGGTTTGGGGGAAGGGTGGGAGTTCTCAGAGGCTTTGGAGGTGAGTTATTGAGCCTGACTGAGAGAGGTGTGGGCCTTGCAGGTGAGAGGAGCTGGGCTTACTCAGAGGGTATGGGGAAAGGCGGCATGCTGGAAGTCCTGAGGAGCAAGGTCTTGAGGTGCTGTTGGGTCTAATTGCAGCATGGGAAGGCTGCCGTGGAACAGTTTGCAAGGGCCCAGGTGGACATGGAGCCTCCACTTAGGGGGAGCTATTTTTAGGGGTGGTAAAGGTGACCTAAATCAGAATCAGGGCTGGGTGGAGGCGGGAAGGAGGTCCACTGAGCTCTGTAGGAGGAGGCATTACTGGTTAGTGAGGTGTGGGGGCTGGGGGCTGGAGACTCTGGCATCCAGTGTCCGCTGAAGAGACCCCAGCTCCCCTCTGACTCCAGCAGTGTCTGGGACTGACAGGTCTACTGGAGGTAAAAATCACACCTCCCTCGGTGCCAATTGCCCCCCAGGGATGTCGGAACACCAGGTACCCATTTTAAT
This sequence comes from Lophiomys imhausi, assembly GCA_907164525.1. Classification (NCBI taxonomy): domain Eukaryota; kingdom Metazoa; phylum Chordata; class Mammalia; order Rodentia; family Muridae; genus Lophiomys; species Lophiomys imhausi. Next base: position 3,237,769 of record CAJQZJ010027415.1, on the reverse strand, counting down.
TCCCCTTCAGTCTGCTGCTTTATCGGTCCTATTTGGAGTTTTATTATTATTACTGTTAATGGTTTGAAAAGGCCTTTTAATTAAAGCTGCAGGTTGGAGCTGCTGCCTGAGCCCCTGGGGTGGGTGGGAAGGAGTCTTGCCAAGTCTTGTTTCACCCCTTATAGAGCTGAGGCTTCTGAGCTGAGGTCCCATGCTCCTGAGGGGAGACGGAGGCAGGGGGCCTCAGTCCTTCTCTCTGGGCAACCGGATCTTTCCAGAACAAATCATTTACATTCATTTCCTGATCTGAGCTTTGGCTAGTTTCTGGGTGCTGTCTGTGGAAGCCATGGGCCTGGGGTTTGAGACTGTAGGACATGGACAAGTAGCTTTGTGAGTGCCGTCTCAGTTTGCTCGTGCCTCCTAGGGCCAATAAGAACCATAAGGAGATGGCTCAGAATCTGGCCCCAGCTGAACACCCGAGCACAGGCCGTCATGTTGCTGTGCCCTGCCTGCCAGCAATGCTCTGTGAATGGTAGCTGCTTTATCCCTGATGCTGACAGTGGCACCTCCTTCCCTCTCCTCCTTCTAACCCAGAGCACATAGGATCCCCTCCTCCCCGCCTTTAAGCTGCCTCCTCTGGGAAGCCTTCCCAGACCCTTCCTGGGAACTGCTTTTCCAGAGGAAATAAATTCCTTCATAGAAAGCTCAAGAGGGGCTGGAGAGATGGCTCAGCGGATAAGAGCACTGGCTGCTCTTCCAGAGGTCATGAGTTCAATTCCCAGCAACCACATGGTGGCTCACAACCATCCATAATTCCATAATGAAATTTGGTGCCCTCTTCTGGCCTGTAGACAGAACACTGTATACATAATAAATAAATCTTTAAAAAAAAAAAAAAAAAAAAAGAAAGCTCAAGAGAAAAGGGGGACACCCCCTCTTCAAGCTGTTGTTTGGAAGAACAGCTCCTGCCTTGGGGCCAGGGCCATTCTTCTTCAGGGGACAAATGCTTTTACAGGACTTAAGATCCTGAGTTCCCCCTGTATCTATAGAACAACTTGTGTATGTTGCCCTGAGCTTCATGGTACTTGCATTGCCTCACTCTCTCTCCATCCCTGTAGACCTCAGACATTTTCCTTTGCCCATTGACTGTTCACGCAGACAAGTTTCTGGCTGCCGGGGTGTCCGACCTGACAACTGTTAATCTGACATGCTGGAACCTTCCACCTTCCAGGATATTTGCACTGGCTTGTTCCTCTGCTCTGAACTCTGTCCTTCACACCACAGGGGTCTTCCTTTATCGTGTTCAGATGTTGCTCACATGTACTATGCTTATGAGTAAAATAGTGGCACTATGCCACTGTCTGAGGACAAGTGGTGCCCGCATGTGGCATGTGGCTGGGACTGGAGTGGAATTTCGTCCTGCTGTCCCTGGGGAAGGAGAACAAGGAGCCATTGTCTTCAAGGGAGGTCCCACCATTAACCTGCCCAGCTGCCCTGACTCCTGTTGTTCCTTAGATGTGTCATGAGTTCGCCAAGGCTTTGTGCCTCCCACAAAAGTCAGCCTTGCTTGCACTTCTTTGCTGCAGCAACACTCCTCTTCTCCCTGGGAGCCCTGGAGCACAGCAGCCTTGCATGGGCCCCCTATAGCAACCTACCCATACCTCTGCCTTCTTCTCAGCTATTGGGAGCTTCTGAGCTTGGAAGTAAAAGGAGAGAAAGAGGGACTGGAGAGATGGCTCAGTTGGTAAAGGGCTCGCCTTTTAAGTACAAGGACCTGAGTTCAGTCCCCAGAGCCCATTAAAAAAAATACTGAGCCGGGCGGTGGTGGCGCACGCCTTTAGTCCCAGCACTCGGGAGGCAGAGGCAGGCGGATCTCTGTGAGTTCGAGGCCAGCCTGGTCTACAAAGCGAGTCCAGGACAGCCAGGGCTGTTACACAGAGAAACCCTGTCTCGAAAAACCAAAAA
>CAJQZJ010027415.1:3200396-3235725 GCA_907164525.1 Lophiomys imhausi | reverse complement strand
AAAAAAAAAAAAAAAAATACTGGCCGGGCGGTGGTGGCGCACGCCTTTAATCCCAGCACTTGGGAGGCAGAGGCAGGCGGATCTTTGTGAGTTCGAGGCCAGCCTGGTCTACAAAGTGAGTCCAGGACAGCCAAGGATACACAGAGAAACCCTGTCTGGAAAAACCAAAAAAAAAAAAAAATACTGGGTGTGCTGGTGCCCACTTGTAATCTCAGCGATGAAGACATGGGGACCCCTGGTGCTTGCTGGCCAACCAGCCTAGCCTAATCAGTGAGCTCTAGGCTAATGAAAGACTGTCTCAAAGGAAGTGGGTGATGGTCCTGAGGGTGATAAGATTTTCTCTAGCCCCACCCCAATCTATACATTCACACTTTTTTTTTTTTTTAGGGAAAAACATTCACTCCAGGGGCTGGAGAGTTCTGAGAGTGAGCTTTCCCCAGGCTGACTGGAGATACCAAACCCATTTCACAGTCTAGCAGTCTAGAAGATGAGGCTTTGCAATGTGTTACTTCTACAAGGGACAAAAACACAGATTGAACCCCAGGCTGACTCACCCTGGAGGCCTGACTTGATCCAACCTTGAGGCAGAGCTAGAACCCAGCCATCTAGAAAGCCCTTCAAATGACATGGCCACCCTCACACTATGCTGGGAGGGCAGAGCTGTGGTGGGGGCACGTATTTCTGGAACATGTATGTGCCCACAGAGCTGGGGAGGAGGGAATGAAGGGCTAGGTGAAAAGGAGGTGGGCCCCAAAGTGACAGCAGCCAAGATGGCCCCTCCACCTGGGTCATCACCCCCACCACTTGGGTTCCAGGCTCTAGCAGCTCTAAGAACTCTACTCAGCAGGGGATCCCCTCTCTAGATGGTTTAAGCCCAGATTAAGCATGTGTCATGAGGAGGGGCCCCTGGGCCCTTGCCACCTCTCCTAGTGAAAAAGGTCCAGGCTAGTTGTTGTCTGCCACCTGGGCTCCAATTTAGGGGATGCTGTGACTTCCCTCAGTGGATTCCCACCCTTTCTCCCTATGTCTTCATCATTATATCAAGAAGAAGTGGAGCTTGGCCTGTCCTAGGAGGATGCTGAAGCCCTTAGATAGGAAGGGAGGTAGGGAAGAAAGGGCTTGGGGGTCATGGTAGTCTGTAGGTGTGTGGGTCAGCAGCTTCTGTCCCTGAGCCTCAGGGTCTCTGGGTGTCCAGGATGCCATGGGGTGGGGTGGGGCAGAGGCTGTGAAGGAAGCTGCCCAGGCTTCCTTCAGTGACACACTGGAGCTGGACATGTGTGGGGAGCTTTGCTGAGAGTTGGGTGTTGGCGAGGACCCAGCCATGAGTAACAGGGGGTGGCAGGGAGGCCCATCTGGAAGCTGCTAGAACGATAGTAAAAAACCACCAGTCATTCATTTAGTAAACATACATGGAGTGTCAGCTGTGTGCAGAGACCCAAGGAGCCTGGCCTCTGCCCTCAGAAACCACCAGTCTAGGCGGAGCCATCAAATAATTAAATTCAACTAGGCAAACAGAAGAACCTACACTTAGGCAAAGGTTTGGGGGGGTTCATCCTAGGGAGGTGTGATTTGAACTAAATCCCCAAATCATTTAACAGCTGCCTAGGTGAAGAAGGAAAGCCATTCCAGGCAGGGAGATAGTATGACAAAGACACAAAGGCACAGGGAACATCTCAAGTGTGGTAGGAATTCTCTCCTGGCAGGGGAGGGAACCTGAGTGGGAGGATTGTGCTGAAAGGGTGGGGACTCAGCAGCCTCAGGAGAGTCTGCAGACTATCTCAGAGTGGGAGCCCTGCAGGGTTTGAGGTGTGTGTTCCATATGCTCTGTCTTCCCACCGGGTTAGGGAAGGTTGCTGGCAGGATGTGTTGAGCACCAACTCCATTTGGGGACATCAGCAGGAGCCTTGTGTGGTGCTTGAGACGAACTGCGCACGCCTGTGGAGAGTTGGACTCCCAGTAATGGCTCCCACCTCAGTCCATAGCCTGGGAAGGATATCAGGAAGTGAATAGCAGGTGGGAGAATCTCCTAGAGTCCCAGACCCATGGAAGAAGTGGATTCCAGGCTGAGTGTAGGAGGCAGAGGGAGGAAGGGAGGGGAGGACCAGAGCTGAGGAGGGGAGTCTGGAGTAGCTAGGGGTGTCCCATTTAGCATATTTGTGTCTGACTGTCATTGTGAATGTCCCCCATAAACACGGGAAGACCTAGTTCCCAACATTCTCCAGGAAACAGAACCCCAAATTGGAACCCTGATGTTACCTCCTCCCTCTGGCTACCCACAAGTGCGTGCATGCTGCCCCCCTGCCTCAGGGAATTCTACCTGTTCTAGGAGTGAGGACAGGACAAAAGGGGGGTGTCCCTGGAGCACCCACACACACTTGAGAGCTGGGCCAGGGCTCCCCAGCTCTGTCTTGTGATTCGCCTCACATGACTGTTCCCAGGGTACAGGGGCTGTGTGATTCACCAGCCCTGGGTCCTGGGATGGTCAGAATAGGGCGGCTTATGGAGGAAGCCACTGGAGGTCCTTCTATGCAACCATACCCGTGTCCCTGGACACACAGAAGCCTAGGCCAGGGCCCTATTGCTGGCCAGCTTGCACCCTGGCCATCCAAAGAAATGGCCACATCCATGGGTGGTGTTTGCTGCTGGGGTAGGGCTGAGTAGAGAGAAGAATTGCTTCTCAGAAGGGACCTCCCCCTAACCTCTCAGGAGGGACCTGGGCTTCTGGGAGGCCAGGCCCTCTTGGTGGTTGTCTGGAGGCTGGTGGGAAAGGGGTTGGGTGCGAGCCGAAGAGCTCCATTACTGGGAGGTGGAGGGGGTGGCATAAGTAGCTGTCACTGAAGGGCTGAGTCAGGCACCACTGGTAGCATTGAGTCACCCCCAGGGGGTGAGGGGAAGGGACACAGGCAAGGTCAGTTCCAGCAGGTTGGGCTCTGAGCACCTCTCACCTTCCTAGGCACCCCTGGAGTAGACAGCCAGCTTCAGTGCTTGCTTCCTCTGAGGAGAGAGGGCAACTGAGGCCCAGTTCACTCCTCCTTGGCCGCAAGCCTCTCTCTTCTGATCCTTGACACTTACCAAGGCATGCCCAGTCACAGGGCCACTGCCCAGCCATCCCCTCAGAAGAATCTGCTGCCAGCTGTTGTCCTTCAAGCTTCTCATCCCGGATCTCTGTCAGAGGAATCCCGTGTGACCTGTGGTTTTCCAGAGAAAAACTCTTCCAGAGAAAAGTCCCAGGCCCTTGAGATACAAATCACAACATGATCCTTTTACCAGCCTTGTCTCCCCCGGGCCAGGAGCTCAGCAGAGTCAAGTGTCTTGATGATTGTCCTAGCCCTGGCTCTGGTCAAGTACACATTGTGTGTAGGCATCATGGTCCTATTGCATAGGACCCTGACCCAACAGCCACCCTGTGAGAGTAGAACTGTTCCCTCTGCTCATAGGTCAGATGTGAGGAGATGGTGCTTTGAGGCCCTTTGACTCAAAGGCCACTCTGTTCCTGCAGGAGAAGTTGGGGTGTGATCTGAGGCAGAGCCCTGCACTCCGGTCAGTCTACTCTGGTACATACAGTAGGTACTTAGTAAATACTGGGTTGGCAGAGATGGGAAAACAGGATTTCTAGAGCCACTCAGTCTGAGGGGGAGGAGCTGGCCCATCCTCCTATTCCATCTTCTCTGTGTTTCCCGAAGTTGCAGGTACACTGTCCTCAGAATGCAGTGGGACAATGGCAGCCCTCCTTCCACAAGCTGGCAATACAGGCTCAGGTCCCTGTAGACACCTCATCCGATCTTGTAGTTTCTTTCATTGACAGCAGGCAGAGACTGCTCTCTGGTTGTGTCAGAGCATCAGTACCAAGAGGGTTATTTTCCTAGGAGTCTGACTGGGAGATAGATGGCTGAGGTCCAGGGAGTGGCCAGGGAACACCTACAAAGCAACCAGGAGAGTGATCCTGGACTCGGCGGTGCTCCCAGCCCTCTTCCTGGAACAGGATCTCCTCACCAAGAAGGCAGAGGTCAGAAGCCTTTAGGGAAGGAGCCCCACAGTCTTGCTGTGTTTTGGGCAAGCTTCCCCTCTCTGAGCCTCGGATTCCTCTTGGATAGAGTTGAGTGCAGTGTGGCTCTCTGTGTACTGAGGGAAGCTGTGGGGTGTATCTACCTGGAGGAATAGGCACATCTTTTGGGTTGAACCGAGGAGATAGATGGCATGGACAGGCAAGGGTGTCAGGCTAGGAACCTGTCCAGGAAAAGGGGCTGGAGGCCTCAACTTGGCAGCTTCCCAAGTCTTGAAGGCCAGGCCCAGCTCCCACCAAAGGCCCTATGACATCCTCCGTTCTAGTGATGCTGATTAATGGCCACAGAGTACGTGGGCGCCAGCAGCCACCCCGCTCAGCAGAATCAGCTGTGGGTCCCTCGAGGAGCAACCATCTGAGCTCAGAGAAGCTCCTGAAGTAGGTCATTGCTGGATGAGGCCTGGACAGCAGCAGTCAACTGGAAAGGAGGGGCTCAGACTGTCTTCTCTGTCCCAGAGGTCAGGTGGCATACCTAGGACCCCATGGCAGAAGGACTTGTGACAGTGTTTGTAGCCTCAGAGTAACAGTTGTCTCGACTGCTGGTAGAGGTGTTTTCTCCTCTAGCTGACAGTGGGGACCTAAAACCAAAGCTAGGATTTCGACACCTTTGACTCCAGGCAGCCAGGGAAAGCCTCTCTGCCAGGGTGACACAGGTGGAAACAAGGGATGAAGAGCCAGTTATGTGACTTCTGGGAACAGTTGGCCCATGGTAGCGCCAAGGACTACATGAGCAGGCCTGTTCAGGGAAGGGAGAGTAAGGGAGGCAAGTGGCTGCAGGGTGTTGAGGGAGGGCGAGGGACTTGGCACTAGGAATTGAGCAGGGGCGGAGAAGGACCTTGAAGAAGGTCCTGAATCTCACTCAGAAGTTTAGATCTCCTTCTTGGGGAAGGAGGCAGCAGCCACCTCTCCAGTTCACACAGGCCCCTCTGGCCCCTGTGAGAGTGAATTGGAGGAGAGCCCAACCCTGAGAACTAGAATCTAGCATGACATTCCTGTTGAAGCCACTTACTGGACTTCCATTAGGCAGCCACTGACCTCAGTGGCTCCACCTCATGCTCCCTTGCTCCTCACACAAGACCCAGGATTCATGCTTTATAAAAGTGACACCACATGAGACAAATGTCCTTAATTCACTCACGGTCACTCAGCTGGGAAGGAGCTGCATTTGGATTCTACCCCCCTTTTAAAGCCTCCCTGGATCCTCATTCCTTCTGGACCCCAAGGCTACACCTCCTGAAAGTGAAATTTGGATGTTTGGGCTACCGGGAGTCCCCACCTCCCTGCCCAGTGGATTTGAACCACATCTGTGTATGCATGTGTGTGAGCATATACTCCACTCATCAGAAACTGGGCACAGCATCAGGCCAGGTGCATACCTGGGTCTAGCTTCCCTCTGCTGGTGCTCAGATGCCTGCTGACAAGGTCACTAACAGGCACCACGTGGCCACTGCCCATTGGCCCACAACAGAAATGTGCTGTTTCTGGGCCACTTATGTGTCTGCCCTGACAGAGGGCCTTCCAGTAGAGTAGAGAGACTGTCATGAAGGGAGCTGCCAGTGTCTGGCTCCCGCAGCATAGGTGGGGATTCTTGCTCACAGTACAAGGGAGCCCAGCCTGGAGTGGATTGAAGAGGCCTATTCTGGGAGGCCTTCAGAATGAATCATGGTCAGTTGGCCCCTTTCTGACTTGAACTCCCCAGCTGGATGCTGACAATAGAGAGGGGAATAGATTTGATGGATTTTAAGGTTAACTGGGTTGAACTCGGCTCCCCACTTCACTACCTGTGTGATCTCAGACAGCTAGCTTCATCTCTCTGTGAACGTTATTACACAGGACTTTCAGAAGGAGGGACAGACAAATCCTTGGGGGAACACTAGAATCAGCACCCCGTTCATGTCACCTTCCCAAAGCTCATCATCTACTGTATTGCAGTGAGAGCTGACACTAGGCCTCTTCATTCATTCTAACTGCCTCTGTGGTCCATTTTGAGTAAACTGAGCCCCCAACAGATGACCTGGTACAAGATCTCACAGCAGGCCATGCTTCCCTCTCTGTCAGTCTTTCTGATTCCCAGCCGGCAGGCTACAAGGCAGAGGCTGCTCTTAGAAGTGTGTGGTTTCAGCACCATGGCCAGCGTCTTTAACTCCCCTGGTCCTTACCTGCCTTGTGGAGGCAGCACTTTGCCCTGGCATAGAGTCTTCCAGACATAGGAAACCCCATCCTTGGCTCCTCCTGGAGCCACCTTCAGACCCAGCCACTGCCATCCCCTCTCTAGGCCTTGGCATCACCATGGAAACAGTATAGGAATGAGCTCCCAAAGACCCAGCTTCAGGGAGCTCAGACTCATGTGGCCTTGGGAAGCCCCAGCCCTGGGTCTGATGGGATTTGTTCTGCTTCCAACCACTCAGCAAATGAGAAAAATCAAGGTCATGGGGAAGAGAAGGCTAGGTCCTAGGAACGTCCCAAAAGCAAGGCAGGGCTGACCTTACTACTCCACTGTACAGATGGAAATGTTAAGGCAGTGAGCGTCCTTGGAGACCTGCAGCAGCTTCCTGGCAACGTGGTTCTGGAAGAGCCTGGTTTACCTCAGTCTACCCATTCTACCTGCTGTGGGCAGACCCTGAAGGCCAGGCCAGGCTCATGGTCACAGTACATCTTGTGGACGTGAACATAGTTGGCCAGGGTTCAGACCCAGCCCTATACTCTCCAGCCATGAGATTTTGCCTCTTGTCTGTGAAGTGGGAGAAGCCAGGACCCACGTCACAGGGTTATTAGGAGGATGGACTCAGGCAGGGCACGCCTGAGCTTTGCTGGTGGCAGCACCCATGTCAGCAGTAGTTAGTATCACCTGTTGTCACCGCCTTGGTAAGTGTGTGGACAGCTGCATCATTGCAGCTGATGTGGAATGGCCTGCCAGCCCACTACAGGGGCTTTCTCCATCTCTCAGGGTAGCTTCCCAATCTGTTCCAATATCCATTCTGCAGATGTTTGCTCCCCTCCTGCGTGGCCAGAGGGCCTACCTTGGAATTTATCCTGCACTGTAATCCTCGGGGCAGAGCTCAAGGTGTGTGCAGGGCTGTGACCCCACACTGGATAATGGGGGAGAGAAGGATAGGCTGGGGAAGAGCTGCTTGCATCCGCGGGGCCGGTGGGCTGAGGTAGCCCTGGCACAGGCCTCACTGGGCAGTCATTGTTAGCTTGGTACCAGCACCCTGGCCCAATCAGGGCCACAGGGAAGGCCTCTGGCAGGGGATGGCATGGGGAGTGAGGAGGATGTTCACGCCTGAGATTGGCAGATGGTGCTGTGGATGGAGGAGCAGAGCCCACGACACGGTGCAGGCAGGAGAAACAGGTTGTGCCTGGAGTGTGGAGTGGGCTGAGGAGCTGCAGACCTACGCAGGCAGAGGAGGGGGCTCATCTGCGGCGCTGTGTCTTACACAAGCGCCTTTGTTTTCTTGCTTGCTCCCCCCTGGCATAGCTCAAGGAGTTCCAGACCTCTAGACCCCACCCTGACCCCAGCTCACGCCTGTCAGCCCAGTATCCACCCACCCACCTCTCTGCTCTAGAAACTGAGTCATACTCTGACCTTGAAGTCTGTTCCATTGAAATGAATCCCACAGTGGGCAAAGGCAGCTTGATTATGGGAGGCTCTGATGATGGGAATGAGGCTCCTCCTTCTAAAGGGATCTTTGCTGCTGCTGCTCCTGCTGCTCCTGGCTCTGGGGGAGAAATAGGCAGTCATCAGAGAAGCCTGAGAGGACATCCCACCTCTGAGAACATGATGTGTGCGGACCTTCACCCCCAGCCCTCCTTCTTTCCTCAAGCCCTGCCTGCCCCAGGGGGCCTAGGCTTCTCTTCCTTGCTCTCACTGGGCTCTCTATGGCAGCCAGATGTGTGGGCAGTACTCAGGATGTTGAGACAGGCACTTGGGAGGACTGAGCAGCCTGCAGGTAACACTGCCTGCTCCTAGCCCAGGCCTAGGCTGTCAGGAGAGGCAGGGCCCTGGCCTGCTGACGCCATGAAGCTCAGCAGGGGTGTTGGGTGAGGAGGATGGCTGCAATGGGGAAAGGAGGGGGAACTGCAGAGTGGCCATGAGAGGAGTTGGGCAGATGGGCCAGACAGGGAAGGGGTACTGAGCATGCCCAGTAGGATCTGTTGTGTCCTGTTCACTTGGCATTTATTCAGCAGGTTGTGTAGCGAGAACTTACCCTGGGCTGGCCCTGGGAGCTGTGAGAGACAGTCAGATGTGGTCTTCTCTGGCATAGGTTTCATGGTCAGAGTTGGAAGTTGACATTTTCATGGAAAAGCTGTGAGTCTCTGCCTCCGAGTGACAGGCCCCCAAATAATAGCTTAAGCAAGATGGAAATGTGCTCCTGTTGAGTTTCTTCCTTGCAGATGTAGGGAGGGGCTGTCCTGTGCTGGCTGATTCTTTACCCTGTGACCATGAGGCCTCTCCGACATAACTAAGGCCATCCAGCAATATAATGGTGTCTGGAAGGCCTGACTCAGGAGCCTGCTTTCCCCCCACTGACCCTTGACAGCTATGGAGAACAGCATGTGAAGCCAGAAGCAGGGTGGGGTTCTGTGCTGGCCACATCTGAGGCCAGCCTCTCCCAGGGGACATACCATCTCTTTTAGATCCCTGAGTCCCAAGGCTTCTGATCCTATCCCTGGCCTTTCTCTGGAGATCTGCCATTCAGTATCCTACCTGCTTAGCGTGTCCAGAGTGACATCTGTGTTGGCCCACAGGCCTGCCTGCTGCTCCCCTGGCCTGAGCGTGATGGTGTCATCCTCTGGAGGGCGCCCTGGAGGCACCCCTCCCTGGGGACTTCCTGAAAGCGCAGCTTACATGTTGGTGTTCATAAGTGCTCATTCTGAGATACCACAGATTTACAGCATGCAGCCAGCACCCCCTGGCAGCCAATCTCCACTCCCACCCCAGGCCATTGGTTTCTTTCTGTCTCCATAACTTTGCCTTTTCTAGAAAGGTCATACAAATAGAAACATACAGTGAAAATAATCTTGTGTCTAGCTTCTCGCACTCAGCTTAAAACTTTAGCATTCATGTGTTTTTTTTTTTTTTTGTTTTTTGGGTTTTTTTTGCACACATTGGATCTTATCCCTTTTAGGTGTTCAGTACTATTCCATTTTGTAGATATACCGTACTTTGTTGATCCACTGACCGGATGGAGCATTTGGATGTTTTTGGCTTGAGGCTACAATGAACACTGCTGTTGACCATGCTTCTGTGGTCACAGGGGACTCAGCCATGGTACTACTGAGGCATGGAGGACGATACCTGTGCCTGCCTTGGATGGAGGGCTGCTTGTCCTGCAAGCCTGAAATATTTTCCATTGGCCATTAAAGAAAGGTTTGTTTGACCTTGTTATAGGCAAAAGTCAGGGGCTTCATGACCCTTTTCCCCTTCTCATCAGAACTGAGGGCTGGAGGCTGTTCCCCCTGCCTCCTTGCCCTGTAGGCCACTACAACTGAAGTCTGAATGGTTTCTGTAGTCTTTTTACAGAGTGTGCATCCACAGATGTGTGGAGGCCCGAGGTTGATGTAAGATGTCTTCCTCAATCACTGAAAGCCTTGCTTTCAGGGTCTCTCACTGAACTATTGCTCAGCGATAGGATAGACTAGCTGGCCAGTGAGCTCCAGGGATCCAACTGTACACATGCCCTTCCTTCCCCTCTCACTCTCTCTCTCAAACACACACACACACACACACACACACACACACACTCTGCAGTGCCTGCCTAGCTCTTACATGGGGGCTCAGAACCCTCATCTTGCATGGCAGGCACTTCACTGACTGGAACCGTGAACCATTCTCCCCAGTTTTTGTTGTTGTTGCTGTTTTTATTTTTGAAGCAGAGTCTTATGTATTCCAGGCTGCCTTGAATTTGACATGAAGCTGAGAATCACCTCCTGCCTCCAGCATGGATGAGAACATGCACTGCCATGCTTGATTTTATGCAGAGCTGGGGATTCAAGGGACTCGGAACTTTGTGTGTTCTAGACAAGCACTCCACCCAGCCCCCTGACACTAGAGCCCAGGGTCTCCTGTCTCAGAGCGCAGATAGAACACTTTCATTAACCCCCGCCCAGTCTCATCACCACTTCAAGTCTGCCCCACTGAGCTGCGGGTTGGTTATTTTCCACATGAAACTAACAAAGTGCTTAGTTCCCCACTGTTCCCAGGGAAAAGTCCAGTCTCTAAATTTACAGGGCTGGACTTTCTGAATGACTGAATCCCTGCCTGTCTTTTCAGGCCTGTCTTCCTCTCCACGTCCCCCTCCTTCCCTGGAGTCTGTAGACTGGCTCCCCATTTTGCGAAAGTTTCCCAAATATGCCATGCATTGTCCCTGTCTGTTTCCTACCTGCCTACCTGGAGGCTTCCTGTGGCTGTTCCTGGGCCCAACCAGAGCCCTCTTTCCCTATATATCTAAACTACTCCCCACCCCCAGGCTGGCTGTTGGCCCCCACAGCCCTGGGCTTCCACCCATCACTGTGGACTGAGATGTCTGTTTATTCATTTGCCACCCCCATGGGATTAGGTGCTCTGGGGACACTGCATGACTCATCTTGTCCTCATTGTGGCCCAGTTTTGGGGCCACATACAGAGTAGGAGCCCAAATGTTTCTGTGCAGAGCACCATGTTCTCTGTATTTGCACCAGAGCCCTGAGGAATTGGATGAGGCTTCAAAGGGGTGGGGTGGCTGAGGCAAAAATGGACAAGAATGGACAGAAGTATTAGGTGTGAGGGGCCATGACACTCGAGCAGTGATCCTGCCCTCTTCAGCCTTCCCTGGCCCCTCCAGACCATGCACTCCTCTTGAACATTAGTGTAAGGCATACCCCCCACTATACTGTTCTGTGAGAACAAAGACAAGCATGCCTGGCTCATGTCCACATCTGGCCCAGGACAGGAGTCTGCCAACTGTTTCTTGAGTGACCTTGGGCTGTAGACAAGCAGCTAAGCACAGGGTGTGGCATAGCCTTGGGTTTGAGAGCCAGCTAGTGGTTCATGGTGCCGCTTTCTAGCAAGATGACAATGTGTTTGGTGAATTGCGAGTACCCTGGAAATGGGGTCCAAGGCTGTGGTGCCAAAGACCACCCAGTCCCAAGCCAACAGGAGAGCAGGCATGAGACACGTGGTGCTCTCAGACGTTATAGATTCGGTTCTGTGAGCTCACTGTGCTGTAGGCCTTTGTGGACAGTATGCATCAGAGTATTTCTGTTACACACGACATCCTCCACACTTGGAAAATGCATCTGTGGGATGTGGGAATTTAATAATGGGGGACACTTCTAACCCTGGGGAGAGTCCTGAGGCTCCAGTGGGACTCACCAGAGTTTGCCCCTGCCTGGGAGCAAACTTACCATACAGCCAGAGGCCACACAGTGCCCTCCAATGCAAAATGGGTTGACCAGCAGCCTGCAGAGCTGTGAGGGGTAGAGGAGGAAGCAGGGGCCTCTGTAACAGTGACACATGTCAGGATCCGTGTCAGGATCCGCTGTGACTGCTGACAGGCCTTCCTCTGCACTGCGGGGCAGGCACTCAGAGGGGAGCCTCCACACCTAACTTCGGCTCCCAGATCCAGCTTGGAGCAGCTGCCTCTGCTTCTCCAAATCAGGAGTGTTGGTAGGATCTCATGGCTGCTGGGGGTGGGTCGGGCTGTGGCCATGGGGTAAGACTGGCTCAGGGCAGAAAGCAAGGGTGGATAAGGGCAGAGTTTAAAGCTGGGGCTGGCCTCTCTGCCCAGTCCTGGCCTCTGGCCCAGCCCACTGCATCCTGCACAAACACGACCAAGCCCCACCAGCCACTGAGCGTGGTGTTAGCAGCAAAGGCTCAGGGGCGCCTCCTCTGAGCGAAACGTTCCACTGCCTGCCAGATGACTGGTGGGTGTTCACAGTTCTTCATAGCCATCCTAGCCACACCAATTGTGTGCTAAGACTGTCAAGACCTTCAGTACAATAAGATATTTTGAGAGAGGGAGAGAGTGCATTTGCATACCTTTTATTATAGCATATTGTTATAATTCTACCTTATTATGAGTTATTGTTATTAATTTCTACTCTGCCTACTTCTAAGTGAAGCTTTATCACAGATGTGTGAACAGGACAAAGCAGAGCTTGGTACTCTCTGAGGTGTGGAAGTACACTGGGGTTCTCAGGATGTCTCCCCTGGAAGAAGAAGACCGAGCAGCCACAGTGCTGAGAAGAATGAATAGGTATTTGTGGGCTCCTGTGGCTCTCCTATCAGACCTAAGTGAGAGGTATTCTCATTTCAGGGAACAGTAGGTCAGCCCCCCAAGTTCAGTGGCTATCAGGTGGAGCTGGAATCTGGTCACACGGTGTGTGGCTCCAGAGTTTATGCTTTGAGAAGGTCCCAAGTCTCACTTGACCCTTCAGGTGCCTCTGGAGTCAGCCATAGTGGACCCTTCCATCTGCCCTCTGCCTGGTCAACTTCTACCTGCATCCTGTAACACGGATCTCCCCATGTCTGCGCCTCGTTCAGCCCTGTGGCCTCACATGGTTCTTTTCATCACAGTTCTGCTCTTGAGTGAAAATCATGAGACCCAGGATAAGACCCACATAAGTTTTCATACCATTATGTCCAGTGAAGGAGGTTTTAGTTATTAGTGGTAGCCTTGAGGGTGGGTTGTGAGTAGCTAGGGACAGCTGGTACAGACTGGTAGATAAAGAGCAGGTAGCTTGGTGGTGAATGGTGGCCAAGTGGTTTGTGTTCCAGTGCTCTGAGGGAGATAGTAATAGGAACGGGGGAGGTAGTAGTCTGGAAGGCTTGGGGCAGAGGCAGGAAGCAGGATTCGTTGACAAATAGTCAAGAAGGGAATTGGGATGATATGCACACTTCTGCTACAGGGACTTCATTGATTGGTAGCATCGTGGGGAGGAGTGGACTTCAGGGAGGGGATGGTGCCCATTTGGATATTCAGATATGTCCTGAGGAGGCTGAGGCAAGGCTAGGAGGCAGCTGGGAGAGGGGCTTTGTGGAACAGGCTGAGGAGCTTAGGGTCTGAGGTGAGAAAGAGGTTTGGGAGGTCAGTGTGCAGGTCACTGCCTTGGCATTGAGTGGGAGGGCCTGGGGACAGAGGAAGCCTCTTTCAGAGGCTGGCCAGGCCAGCAGAGGAGAGCCTGGGACAAGAAGGGCTGCCTGTGATGCTTTTAGAAACTGCTTTCCCATTTCAAGTTTATTGAGCTAAAAGCTCCTATATAAATCTGTTTTGCAAATTGAATGTTTGGACAACAAACACTACGTTAATGCACAGGATGGCAAGGCCAATAGCTTTGGAGGCAGCCTGGCCAAGCCTTGTCAGAAGACCTTACTCCCTGGGACCTGGAGCTTCTGAGGACTCACCCTTCCAGCTGCGGCTTAAGCCTCCCCACTCATGTCTGAGAGGGTCCTTCTACAGAAGTGGGTGCAGGGAAGAGGCGGGGCCAAGGAGGTCCCAGTGCTTGGAGCAGAGGCTCCAAGCAGAGTGGTCCTGCAAGATGGCTCTAGGGATCACAGTCATTAGAAAGATGTGCAGGAGCCTTCAGGACATGGACAGAGTTTTTGTGTAGAAGATGAGAGATGAGGAGAACAGGCAGAGGAGCCCCTGGTTGCTTGGTGGTAGCCCAAGTGGACCATCTTAGACGATGACAGAGGAGGTTAGAGTCTGGGGAAGATCACCTCAGGGCTTTATTCACATAGAGTGTGAGATGGGCACAGTGCAGCCCACAGGAGCATAAGACCTCTGAGGGCTGAGGTGGGCTGGAGAGAAGTGTCAGACCTATGAGAGGGAAGCAGGAGAAACCCAGAGCTTGCCCATGGGTCAGTAAATAGCCACTTACCATTGGAAATATTGGCTAAATGTTACCTTTGTTGATCAGCTCCAAAATGCCAGCTGCACTGTGTGTGGGGGGGACCCAGGGAACTTACAGAACTCTGACTTGGGATGGGGGTGGGGCATCTTGTGGGAGGGGCCAACAAGCTCTAACCCTGTTTGGTTATTGATACTGCAGAGAATGGCAGGCTACAAGCTGGGCGCTAAAGCTTAGATGCTAGGGATGTTCGAGGGAATGGCCAGGGAGTAAGAGCATCCTGTATTCCACCCATTGAAAGTGTCCAGTTAGATGGCTCATTCACAGAGCTGTGTGCCTGTCCATCAGCACAGCCCATTTTAGAACCTCTCCATTGACCCAGAAAGTGCTTACACACACACACACACACACACACACACCTACCCTGTGTGTTCTCATCCCTTGGCATCCTCAACCAGACTTGACTCTACTTTCCATCCCTACAAAGCCAAGCCTCCAGTGACAAACAGGATATGTCAGTGGCACTGGGCAGTATGAGGCCTTTTGTATGGAACTTCTTTATCTTTGCACTGTATGTAGATCATCTGTGTTGTAAGTCCAAGACTTAAATGGTGTCACAGCCAGCAGGTGCCTAGGGTCTGTTACCCATTGTAGAGAAGAGGAAATGGCAGGACTTTCAGCCTTCCCTCAGCAGGCAAACTTTGGGGCTCCAAAGGGGGCTTAGAGTCTTCCAGGTCAGGATGCCTCCCCCTCTGCTGTTGCCTCTCCCTTCAGCCATAATGCTAGGTGAATTTGGTTCGGGTGAATTTTCTCACTTCACGATGCACCTAGAGGTCTTCCATGCATACTTCTCAGTGTGCATCCTCTCATTGAAAATGTTCTTGCGTCCCACCTCTCCTTTCCTGCTAACTTAACCATGGCTGGTTCTGCCTGTTTTTCTTGACTGGGGATGCGCTTCCTCAGGAAGATAGGCTGTGTTGTCCTACAACCAGAGGTCTAGGTTAGAGATGCTGCCCGGGCCTCATCGGTGATCAGTGTTTGCTCCTCCTCAAGTAACTTTTGGGGCTCTCCAGAGGTTTGCAGACACTCAGATCAGGACTCTTCCTCCTGCTCTGCCATGCTCTATGTCTGTTTCTTACTTTGAAAAGGAGGACATAAAGTCAGTTTCACATGTGACAGTTTGGGAGGTGATGTATGGAAGGTGCCGTTTCTGGGCAGAGCCAGGGGGCAGTTTGGGAGGGCATCCTCAGACCTGGGGACAACAAATGAAGATGGTGAGCCTTGCATCCTCAACTGTTCCTTCTTGTTTCTTCCTGTGGTAAACTGGTCCCTGTGTCTTCTCTGGACTTGGTAGAGGGGCTAAGTCTAGCTGCACAGATTCTGGCCCTCATACCAATGTTTCCTTGGCCTCAGCCTCAGTTTTCTGACCCATAGAATGGGACGACAGAGGGCATTCTCACGGCCTCTGAGTCAGCGAGCTGCCGCCTGGGTAGGTATGTAGTGGAGGGCCTGCTTCCCGCTAACAGACATCCAGGCAGAGAGTGGTTAGAGCCACAGACACTGCTCAGGCAATTGGGTTGGAGATGCCTGGCATCCCTCCACTCTCCCAGGGAGGCACTTGGGCTGCTGGGACCGGAGAGGGACACCTCCCAGGGTTTTTCCCAAGGCGATACCTTGTGCCAGCATCCTGCCTGCATTATCTTCTAAGACCTCCCAGCAGCTCTCAGAAAAGTACTCTTAAGAGGAGAAACTGAGGCTCAGACAGAGGAAACCACCTGTCTATTATCCCCTCACGAGGGAGGGGCTGAGCTGAGATTTGAACTCACCATGGTGTGACTTTGGCCCTTTTCTAACGTCCTTCATAAAGTGGGAAAGGGAGGAGGAGTAAGAGGGAGAAGCAAGCTGAGGAAGGACTTGGGAACTTCAGCTTCCCCACTGCTGGCTGCTGCAGAGATTCTGTGGGTGGTGGGAAAGGCATTGTAAATATGCATGACATGCAAATCTACCTCTAAAAACAACGTGGGCCTCCCATAAGCTGGGATGCCAGGGTTCTCTGGAAAATACAGTGTTACACAAACACTTGGGTTTCTATGACAACTGTGTGGCTTGTCCCCTCCCTAGGGCTGGTTTGAAGGTCTCAAGGTGCAACACTCATTTCTGGCTAATCAGTGTTCCTCCTATGTCCTGCAGGTCCTCTGCTTGGAGTCTAGTGTCCCCTCTGTGTGACCAGGGCCTGACTCATGCCTCTGATGGAGGGCTGGAGGGATGTGTATGGCAGTCCTCGGTCCCACACACACTTCTGAGGTATCATCTGCAGCATACTTGCCGGCCACCATTTTTCCTGTGCACGTAGCTCCCTGGTTGGTAAGTACAGTCACAGGCCCAGGCACCTCACCCACCACTGTGCTTGCCACTGTTAGGAAATGCCCAGCCCTCCCACTGCCAGCACCCACAAGCTAACAGAGGGACCTCCACAGAGCGTTCCTGCCTGGGCACAATTTAACCAGCTGGGTATACCCTCTCCTCCTGACAACTGTGGAGGCGGGCAGTGTGAGGATGCCCATTTACCAGGGCATGCCTCAGTGAGGGAAAGTCCTTGCAGAGGGTGGACTGCCAACCCAGTTCTACACACTTCAAATGCCACATCCAGGGCTGGGGCAGGTGTTGAGCTCAGGAGGAGGAGGAGGAGGGGAACAGGGAGACTTGCTGCAGACCGTGGCATGACAGGGCCCACAGAAGCCGTTCTTTCGCTTCCTGTTTCACATGCCTGAACTCACACAACGAGGTATTGGGCCCAGCACTATCTCTGACTGCTCCTCCACACCCACATTGTCTTCACAAAGCCTGGTTCCTCCGTCATCCTTCCCACAGAGCAGGGACATCCACCTCAGGAGCCCCACATGGTGCCAACCACAGTGCCTGGCTCATTCATCTCCCTGTTCTTGCAGTCTCTCCCCCTCCCTCCCCCAAGGCTCTGCTGGTATAACAACCCAAGGGCCCCCAGCCACCATTCAGCCTATGGTATGGAACCCTGGGTTGAAGACCTGCCTTCCTGAGTGACCTCCATTTCCCAGGGACTAGGATCCAGGAAGGAGTCAGGGAATTCCTCATCGTCTTTCCCCAGACGGCAGCAGGACCCAGGAACCCATCAGCCTTCTGAGGTCCCACAGAGTTGTTAAAGTGGTGCTCAGCATGGTGCCAGCCCCCTTGCTTCCAACTCTCCCACGTGCCAGCAACTGCCAGCTTCTTTGATGAGATGGTTATAAGACTGGTAAATATGCATAATATGTAAATACGGAGGATAACATAAAAACCTGTGAAGCTCACTGTCAGTAATGGACGTGGAAGCGTGTCTTTAAGAACCAGACTCTGCATGTTTGTGCGGTGCCAGCCTCAATGTTAATAACTGTGAAAGGGGCCCCATTAATTAGTGCCCCACCAGCTCAGTTAACCCCGGCCTGGCCCCGGTCTGCTGCAGCAACCAGAGACAGACAGCTGTTGCATTTGGCTGAGATGCTATCATTGCAGAAGTGATAAGGACATGGTGATCTGAGAGCAGGGAGTGCCCACCTGTGCGTTCAGCCTTTGGCAAGCATGCTGGGTTTACCCAAGGGAGGTCTGGGACTCCCTGAGGACAGTGTGTGTCGCAGGGCCAGCCTGTGAGGCAGTGGGTATTTCTTGAGCAGTTACTGGGTGCTGGCATTGTGGTGAGTGCCTGACACTCTTCAGCTTCATTCAACTTCCCATCGGCTGGCTCAAGGAGGGCTCAGCCTCTCTTGCTGATAAGCACTGCTCTGAGGCCTCCTCCACCCCAGGGCATATTCTGGAGGCACAGCTGCCATTGCTCACAACCCCCTTGTGTGTGGCCCAGTGACGGAGAAGGGATTCCTTGGCACTGGCAGGGAGCAGCCGTCAGGATCACGTGGAAAGATGGAGGCCGGGGAGGGAGGTGTTAACTGCTGCGATTTTGCTAACAAGCTGGTTATTTAAGGAACCGGGAAGCCATGAGGGAGCCTCTGTGCCTGGGCAGAGGCGGCTGGGAGGACAGAGTCCCTAGGGAATCGAGGTCAGAGAGCCAGCCTCGCATGGATCAATGGATTGATTGAGTCTTGTCCACTTCCTGACAATAGTAACAGCACCACGGAAATCTGGGAAAAGATCCACTGTCTGTGTCAAAGGGGACCTGTGATCTGGAAGACACAGGGGGCTTGTAGGGCAGCAGAACTGTCTGCCAGTCTGGGGGTGGGGGACAACCTTGGCCTCCGGTCACTTACCACACTCTACCTTTTGTGTGTGTTCCTCATGGTAGTGTATGTCACAGTAAAGTGACAAAAAAAAAAAAAAATCCAGCTCTAATAACAGCTACCATTTAGTGACACCTATTAAGTATCAGGCTCCTTACTGAGCATTTTCCTCTTTGTTGCTTTTTTTTAATAGTATACATGTATATATTTTATTTATTTACTTATTTTGAGAAAGAGTCTCTCTTTGTAGTCCTAGCTGACCTAGAACTCACTGTATAAACCAGACCAGCCTCAAACTCAGAGATCCTCCTGCCTCTGCCTCCCAGGTGCTGGGTTTACAGTCGTGTGCCATCACACCTGGATTATTTATTTAATTTTGCTGGGACAGAATCTAGGAGCTAGGTATACATGCTAGGCAGGCGCTCCACCACCAAGCCACACCCCAGATTAACCTTACCTTTTTTTTTTTTTTTTTTGACCAGATCAGATCTTCACATATTTTCTTATTTTACCCATTATAGGGAAGGGGCAAGTAAGGCTTACAAGGTAAAGCCACTTGGCATATGCTTAGAGGTAGGGCGAGAAGCCAGACAGGCAACTCAAGCCTCCAGTTCAATGAGGGTCTCAGAGGCCACCCTAAAAAAGTCAGGGCCCCTTTGTCCCAGCTGTGTTTGTACCTCTTGCATGTTCAGAGTACGGGAAGCTAAGCAGGTATCTGTCATCATGGGTAGCTGGGAGGGCTAGGATCCTGACAAGGAGCAGGGCAAGGCCGTGGTCACTTAGCAAATGACCACAAGGGGCTGAGGAAGACTCAAGCTTAAAAGGTTAAAAGAGGTCATCCACAGGAGGCAGGCTCAGACTCATCCTCTAACCCAGTGGTCCTCAACCTTCCTAACGCTGCAGCCCTTTAACGCAGTTCCTCATGTTGTGGTAACCCCCAACCATAAAATTATTTTCATTGCTACCTCATAACTGTAATTTGCCACAGTTACAAATTGTAGTGTAAATATCAGATATGCCAGAAAGATATCTGACATGTGAACTGTGCCGCCGCCGCCACCCCAAGATGGGTCGCAACCCACAGGTTGAGAATCACTGCTCTGAACTACTCCCTGCAGGCCTGCTGTGTACTGGACCTATTTATTTAACCTTGTTAAACTCGGAACAACCCAATGGAATTAGCGTTGTTACCCTGCTGGGCAGGCGAAGAGTCTGAAGTCTGGAGAGGAGAAGTGACTAGCTTGAGGCTGCATGGGCTCTGACGGTAGAGTGACGGTGACACCCTACTTCTGGGAACTGTGTATAAGCAAGCTGGGGACCCCAGCAGTGCTTGAGTTGCATGTGCCTGGAATCACACTCAAGCAGAGCAATAGGTCCAGCTGGTCCTGGGGACAGCTCTAGAGCATGGCATGCAGAAGGACCTCCAAGGCCTGAAGCTGGTAGCCCATTCTCTCAGGACACCAGCCCCAGAGGCATCAGTACATTCCAGGGAGGTTTAATGAGACTGGTCACACTCATCAATACCTTTCCCACAGCACCCCGGCTTGGAGAAGGACTGATGTTACACAACCACCCGCATAAATGGGGTGAGAGGAGATGGGGCCAGTGCAGTGAACTAGATTAAACAGCTCAGGGCCACACTGTGACGTAGGACTGCCTAACAGGACACACACAGGTCAGCCTTGCTGGGGTGTACTGTGTAGCGTTGTTGGTAGTAGAAGGGCAATTGGGAACAAGCCACTTGTCCATCACCAGGGGACTAGTTAAATACTCCTGCTGCTGCTGTTGTTAGAAACGGGGCCGGGATCTAAATTTACTGTTGCAGAAAGAACTTCATGGTGTGTAGTTAAAAAAAAAAAAAAAAAGAGGTTATAAGCCAGCATGGGTAACACAAAGCCATTTTCATCAGACCCGTGAGTCTGTAGGAGCAGTTCCCAGTGGTTCCCCTGGTGCTTGCAGACCTGAGGGGTTAGGAAATCAGATCGGGCTGTGCCTCCTTTCTATTCCTTCTTGGCTGTGTGACCTTGGGCAAGTCGCTCTCCTTCTCTGGGGCTGTTTTTTGCAAAGCAAAGAGATGGATGAGGTCAGAGAGTGTTGAGTCCTGAACAGGTGTAGAATAACACCAGGTGCTCAGTGCTGCGGCCACTGTGTGCTCCTCACATCCTGCCAGCCTCCTCAGATTACCTCTTTCCTTGGTCACGGAGATGAGACCCAAAGAGGACAATGTAGCTCTGTGCACAGGACCAGGAAAACCCAAGATCAGCAGCACCCCCACCCCAAACCTTGACCACTCCCCTTGACCTGCTAACTTGCCTCGCAGTGAACACTGTCCCCAAAGAGGCTGCTGTTGGGGACATGTTGGCCCTGGGGATGCCACCAAACCTGCCTAGAAAGACAGGCGATGTCTTCAAGATGCTCAGAACCTTACATCTCAAGCAGAGAAACTCCAGCTCAGGAAGCCAAACTTTCAGAACCTCAGGCTCTTTGTCATGAATAATCTGGCACATGCTCTCATTTCCCCAGCAGCCTCACTGATGCTGGTGATAAATTAGAAACTACCCAATTATCTGTCTGTGAGAGATGGTTAAATAAATTCAGTCCAGCAGCTGACGGCGTTCTCTGTCCTGTGGAGACAGCTCTGTAGATTCGTTCTTGTTGACATGGAAACATGTTCGTGGCACATTGTTGAGGGAAAAATGGGAGATTAAAAAAAAAAGTAGGAGGTTAAGCATAGGGGCTGTCAAGATGGCAAAGTGGGTGAAGGCATTTTCCACCAAGAAACCACCTGACCCACATGGTAGACAGAAACAGCAAACTCCTATAACTTGTCCTTTGACCTCCACACTAACATGTGTGTGCACGTGCGCGCGCACACACACACACACACACACACACACACACAAGTAAATGTAGTTTTTAAAAATGGGGTATTGATCTCTGAGTTGAAAGCCAGCCTGGTCTGCATAGTGAGTTCGAGGACCACCAGAGCTGCATAGTGAGACCCTGTCCTGAAAAAAGTCTTACCTGAATGCCAGGACCAAGGGAGGAACAGAGTACCTACTTAAATAGCCAGTGATTTTTATTCATTCTTCTGGCAGAGACATGTCTGGATCTGGGAGGACAGTCATTAAGCTATTCGTAGTGATGTCTTCTAATGCTTAGAGGAGGATGGACTCTTATTTTTTACTCATTTCATCCAGGATCTTTTCAGTACAAGTGACAGAAAACCCATACCTAGCTTGTGGGAGAAGGGGTGACTTGTAACTAAAATCCAGGCTCTCTTTGGGTCCAGGGGCTCAGTGCCACCAGGATCTGACTGCTCAACGGTGACTGCTCTGTGTGGCTCCAGCGCTCACAGAGATGTCCTCTGTGAGTGACAGGCTGCCTATCCATAGGCATCAATCAGTATAACTTCTTCCCAGGCAGTTCAAACCAATTCCCAGAACCAAATCGTGGCATAGGTCGGTCAGCTTCTGGGATATGCCCACCCCTCAGTCAATTGCTGCCATTACTGGGGTGCTCAGTGCTCTGATTGGCAGCCTAGACTGATGTACTGCCCCCTAGGAATGGAAGGGGGCTGATGCCTCCAAGTTGATAGTATGCTGTGACCTGAGGTAGCCGATGTGGTCAGACCCAGCACACTTTTTGTAATATCTGAACCCCCCCCCGCAAGATGCGTGACTGTTGGTTTTGGTTTTTTTGAGATAGGGGCTCACCTTGTAGATAAGGCTGGTTTCAAATTCAGGATCCTTCTGTTTCAGCTTCTTTTTTTATTTATTTTTGTTGTTCTGAGACAGGGACTCACCATGTAGCCTAGGCTGTTCTGGAACTTGCTACATAGAACAGGCTGGTCTCGAACTGTGCTGCCAGCATGCACAGCACCTGTCTCAGCTTCTTAAGTGTTAGGATTGTGGGTGTGCTGCATTGCTCCTAGCCTAATGTGCGATTGTTGTAATAGCCAGAAGAAAGAAGGCAGCTGCCCATACAGCCCTGAGCCTGACCTCAGTGTCAGAGCCCATGGGGCCCACTTGCAGTGTGAGTCAGAATGTGGGAACCTTTGGGGCTCCAGTGTCATTCAGAAGATGCCTCCCTCCAAAGGGGGCAGGGTCTGCAGGGTTGGGGAGGGAGAAGGGAGCCCACAGAAGACTTACCTAGAACTGGAAGGAATTAAAAGAATGTGCACAGAGGGCAGAGGAAACAAAGAAGCCAGCCTGGAAGCAAGGAAAGCTCCTGAGAGCAGGTGATGGTCCAGGCACCAGATGGCATACTGAAAGAACATGGTAGCAGGAGAAGCCTCATGCCAAAGTTCCAGGGGCACGTGATGGGTGCACAGCCTTTAGATAGGAAGTTTCAGAGCCAGACCTCAGGGGCCTTGAATGCCAGAGGAGTTTGTATTTCATGCTGGAAAGGTAGTGGTGGTCCTCAGAAGGATGCTGTAGGAGAAGGGCATG
Source organism: Lophiomys imhausi (assembly GCA_907164525.1). Lineage (NCBI taxonomy): Eukaryota > Metazoa > Chordata > Mammalia > Rodentia > Muridae > Lophiomys > Lophiomys imhausi. Next base: position 3,213,136 of record CAJQZJ010027415.1, on the reverse strand, counting down.
TCTTTGGGCTTTCTGCCTTAAACTGGGAGCTCAGTCTGCAGGGATTAGATCAAGACTCCATGTGGAAAAGGAGAGAAGGTACCCAAAGGCCAGTCAGGGTTTCTGTATTTATCAGTATCAGAAACTCATGTCTCAAGATGCCTAGCCACTGTTTGCATACCTTCAGAGATGGGGAGCTCATTCTTTGTTCCTCCACTGTGGGCTAGAAAAGTACATCACAGGACAAAGTCCACAATCCTGATGAGACCTGGGACACTGAGGGTTGGCTCCTGAATGGCTGGCCAGAGGAGTGGAGTGGTGCACTTCCAGGTCAAGGCTTCAAGTTGATGGAACCCGTCATCCACAGACCCTGCTAGGAGGCTAAATGAAGGACAGAAAGAGAGAAACTGACTTCAGCCAGGTCAGACGATCTGGATCTTGGGACACACATCTGTTGACTCTCCCAGTTCTCTAGATTCCCTTTGCTCTTTACAAACGAGGATGTACAGGTTCAGAGAGGCTAAAGCATTTACAGAACAGCACAGAGCAAGTTAGAATTGGCTGGGACATGACCCCGCCTCTCCCACCTCTACACCTCCATGCCTGTCTTTCTACCCACTCTCATCCCCTTAGATGGAGTCTGGTCACTTTCTCTACTCAACCTTTATAATTTTGTTCTGCAGGCTCCAACAGCCCCAGACCATCTGAAACACCCTTCTAAATCCTCATTTTTTTTTTAATTTTTTTTATTTTATTTATTTTTTTTTTTTTGGTTTTTCGAGACAGGGTTTCTCTGTGTAGCCCTGGCTGTGCTGGACTCACTTTGTAGACCAGGCTGGCCTCGAACTCGCAAGGATCCACCTGCCTCTGCTTCCCAAGTGCTGGGATTAAAGGCGTGCGCCACCACCGCCCGGCTTCTAAATCCTCATTAATCAAACATTTTGTGACAACTTTGTTTCTGATCAAAGCCTCTGTAATCTTCACTGTGCCCATAGCCTCTGTTCATTCACATACTCTCACACTCTTTGTTGGTTATCCCCCATCGTGTGTCAGACACCAGGCACAAAGATGGATGAGGACAGCAACGTCTCATGTCTCGCCCTGGCAAGGCCCACCTTGGCCAAGGAGAGCAGTCTCCCTCCATCAGCAATGACAAAGGAATGTGAAAAATCAGAGGGAGGAGCTGATTGCTTGGGAATCTCCAGGGCCAGAGCAATTGATCTTGTCCCTTTGAGCAAAGTCCTGAGGGTTAACATGACTCTCTAGGAAGAGAGTGTCCCAGGCCTGGGCCTGGTAGACCCAAGCTCTGCAAAGAGTTCACCAGCCTCCAGCTGAGACATTGGCTAGACAGGAGGAGGGAAGCAGGAACCGGCAAGGTCCGCTGAGATTAGAGATCTGACCCTCAGCAAGTTCCTGAGGGCTGGGGCTTCTCTCTTACCATGGTCAAGGCAGAGGCAGGTGAGGAAGCTGATGGGACCTCAGAAACCCAGCTCTCAGTGGGCAAGTGGTGGAAGGCAGGAAAGAAAAACCAGAGGCCTCCAGGGGCCTGGCTGCCTGTCTCTGTTGACTGACAGGGAAGAGCTTCAGGGAACGAGACTCTTAACTTCAGCCAGGGAAACCTTTGGGACATGAAGAGCTCTTTGCAGATGAAGTTAAGTGGGGTGGTAGAATATTCCCTGGGAATATTCCGGAAGCAGCTGACCTTCAACTTGGAAGAAAGTTTGTAGAGCATTGTGACCCTGCTAAGGATAAGGTAGGTCCTTCCCATCCTAGGTTTCATGTGCTTGTCTGAACCCAAGTTTCCTCATCTGCGATATGGGGATAACAGGGTCCCTCTCAGAGTTGGTTGCAAAGTTCAAATGAGACCATTTAAGTCCTATGCATGTGGCCAGTGATCTGCAGTGACTCTGTTGTGGCTCATAGTAGTCTTAGGGTCCCCGTCAGGCACTTCTCCTCACCACCCTCAGGGCCTTTCTGCCCTGTGAGGTGCTGCTGTCTGTGTCTCCAGCTCCCTCTCCCTGGGAGTTGGTAGGAATTCCAGACCCTTCTGGGCCCCTTTTAGCTCCACTTGAGCAAGAGTTGGCAGGTTGGGGTGTCGAGTGCCATCCGCCTCCCATATGCTTCCTGCTATTTAGGGGAAAACTCTCCTCGCATTCCTCCAACCACACGGGCTGACATTTCCAGACAGACGCTGGAACCAGCTCTTTGGGGGATTGGCAGATAAATTTGGCCCAGGCTGTTGGGAAAATCTTGAGCCTTGCTGGGGAATTGGAGCCCAGGCTTGCTGACTTCTGTTCACTCTGAGGCTTCTGAGGCTTGTGGGGCTGCAGATTAGGGTAAGTTTGCCCAGCCCAGCCTTCTGTCAGGAGAGCGCCTAGAGGGCCAGGAGGTGTTGGCTTCCAGCTTTTCCTCAGAGGCAGCAGGAGGGCAGCAGGAAGCTCCTCTGTCACATACCACAGGCTACCTGGGTGTGGCTCAGCTCCCTTTGCCAGATGGCATTCAGGGATTAGAGAGACCTGAGCTCTAGACACTTCCTGTCTGTGTCATCTTCCAGAGGTGGCACCATTTCTCTGAGCCTCTCTTAACTCATCTGTAAAATGGGGTGATGCTAGGTCTGTCTGTTGAAAAAGCCACGGAGGAGGGGATTGGTTGGCACATGCTGCATGCCGAGATATGGCCATGACTCGGGAGACACCCATGAGTTCCCCTCTTCCTGCAGCTGTGGCTTCGTAGGCAGGCCTAGGGGGGTTCATACTTAGGGGACCCAGTCGAAGCAACGCAGGCATAAGAACAGATGGAGGTGCCACATGACCACAATGACGCATGTGTGCCCATGCACGACCTCCCCAGCCTAGTGTCTCATTTCACCCTGTTGAGTCTGGGACACTCATCCCATGGTTCTGCCAGGTGGGATGGAAGGGGAAGGGCAGGCCTACCTGGAGGCCTAGTCTGCGGACACCAAGTGGCAGCCACAGTAGGAAGCTCTGAGAAAGTGTGAGTAGTTATGGCTGGCTGGAGTAGAAAGTGGGTGGCGGGAAGGTGTAGGCAGCACGACTGAGCTTCATTCAGTGGCTCCCAGTGGAGCTCCATGCTGGGCCTCATGCCAGACACTGCCAGGAGGATAGGCAGGCCTCCTGCCCTCAGGAAGTGCCACATATAATCCGTCAGTGAATGATGCTATTCTAAGATGCCTGGGTGGAGCCAGGGTCTTGTAGGAATAGCAGTCTCCTGGTGGTGGGCACCTACTTGAGGCAAGCTGTAGGGGACCTCTCTGAAGTCTGAAGAATGGGTTAGGGCCAAAGGACAGTGATAGAGGGGGTCACAAGAGCAAAAGAATAGAGAGGGACAGGAGCCTGACCCTGGTGGCCCTGAATACTAGACCTGTCAGTAAGTCATGCTGGTAGCAGTTGAGGGTCAGCCAAGATGCTGTCTGCAGGAGAAGTGAGAATCTGCTGAGGTGTTGTTGCAATGGCCAGTAGTAGATGGTGAAGAGTAGAGAGGAGGGAACTGGCACTACATGGGCTGATGGTTCAGGGTCAGGGTCTGAGCAGAGCCCTTGCACCTGGGCAGGTGAACTTGATTAGGAGGGGTGAGGTACATGGAGGAGACAGGCCAGAGTGGAATGAGGGTACTTAGAGGAGAGGCAGGGGCTGTGGCGAGGATGGGCAGTGGTGGCAGCAGGCAGTCAGCTCCTGAGCATGGACTTCACAGACTCAGTGGCCAGTGACAAATCTTTTCACTTGCCTTGTCACTTTGGAAAAGATCATGTGACCTCTCTGAACGTCACCTGTTCTAATACTGAGCCCCTTGGAAAATTGCATTTGGTTACATATAAAAGAAGAAAACAAACAGGGTTTTTGTTTTCTTCTGTTACATGTAACAGAAGGAAGTTGTAACAAGAATTAAGTTGGAGCCAGGTGGCACTTCAGAGGTGAAGGCTGAACTATTGTGAATTTGAGGCCAGCCTGGGCTCTGTAGCAAGTTCGAGGCCACTTTAAACTACACAAGGAGATCCTGTGTCCAAACAGCAACTATAACAAACTCAAGGGCTAGAGACAGAGCTGAGCAATAGAGCGGGCCTGGTCTGGCTGAGTCCCTGGGTTTGAACCCCAGAACTACAGAAAGCAAGACAAGAATGGAAAGAATGGAAGGAAAGAGAGGGCAGCAGGAAGGTGGGGTGGGAGGGAATATAGGACAGCCAAGGCCAGTGCAGCAACTCAAGTGACCGAAGGTCCAGGCCTCTGCCGTGCTTGGGCTGTGTCTGTCATTCTCATGACTCTAAAGGGGCTGCTCCACCTCTGCATTGTATGTCTCAATTCTAGGCAGAAAACAAAACAAAACCTCTTTTCTGAGGCTACTTCTTTCTGAGCCTGCCATTCTTAGCAGAAAAGCAGTAGACTTCCTGTAAGCCCCTCCCAGGAAAGCTTGAGCCTGCATTTCTTTTTCCAGATATGACCAGACTCATATGCCCACCCTGCCTGCAAGGGAAGCTAATGGTGTGGATATTCCTAACTGGGAGCTTCTGTGAGGCAGAGGGAAGAATGGCTAGCAGGAAGGCTGGCAAGAGCCACTTTGAAGTGTTCCTCAGGCTCCTCAGAGACCTGCTGAGGTACTAGTGCTTCCAGGCTCCCAGGCTCCAGGGGCAGGCAGCCTGTCTGGGGAGAACAGCGCCTGCCTCTGAGCTGGCATGCATTCATCCAGCCCTCCTGGGTGGTGTTCCTGACATGGAGCACACAACCCACGACAGGACAGTGAGCACTCAGGTGAGGAAACCAGCAGATGAACTCCACTTCCACCATGTCATACAAAGGTGTGGGGGTCCATTCGTGGATAATAGCAAGTTTGAGGATATCTTGGGCTACATCATGAGTGTTTGCCTTCAGTGCAAGAAAGGTGGTCAGGGCAAGGATAACCACTCATCAAACAGTTGAGGAGCCAGTTAAAGATGGCCTCTGTGCTGTGAAGATTGAGAGACTGGAGCCTCAGACAAGTTTTTTTCATGCCTTAAGGAATAGATCAAAAAGCCCCATGAGAGCCAAACGTGATGACTCACACCTTTAATCCCAGCACTTGGGAAGCAGAGGCAGGCAGATTGCTGTGAGTTCAAGGCCAGCCTGGTCTACAAAGTGAGTCCAGGACAGCCAGGGATACACAGAGAAACCTTGTCTTGAAAAACAAACAAACAAGCAAAAAACCCTAGTGAGGCCAGATGTGTAAAAAGGGGGCATGCTGGAGCCCTCTCTTGGCCTAGGGTTCACAGTCAAGTACCCCCCATAGGCCTTTCTGAGCTGTGTCTAAGAAACTTCAGTGGTCAGGAAGCTCAAAGGATAGCAGCCTAGAAGCCGGACATGTTAGTGCAGGCCTGCAATTCCAACACCTTGGATTGGAGGCAGCTGTGAGGGTGGTCATCAGTTCAAGGTCAGCCTCAGATATATCACAAGTTTAAGTAGCCTAGGCTATCAGGGACCTAAAAGCTAATCAAAGACATGACAAAAAACAGCCTGGGAGACAGGCATTTGGAAAGAGAATTGAGAAAGTCCTTTGGGGCCTTCCAAACTGTGGGGCGAGTAACCAGCTGGATGGAAATATGGCAGCTATGGATGGCTAGGTTTTGGCATTTTGACCTCAGTCCTGGGCTCTGTGGTTTGCTCCACGCCCTCTGGGTGCTGATGATATGGGATGTCATCCTGAAGGACCGTTGTCCGTGGTCCTGAAGAGAGGACTTGTCCTGTCCTGGAATGGGGCGCTGTCCATGGTTCTGTCTTCAGGAATTTAAAAGGATCCTTTCAGAGTATGGTTTTCTGAGGATCTGGCTGTGAGGTCAGCTTTTTGACCCTCACACTGGACAAACCTGAGAATCATCTGAGGTTGGATTGTGCTCTTGTCTCTGTCTTCATGAGCCCTGCGGGAGTGTGTTGTGTAATATGTCGCTCACTTCTGAACATCAGCCTGCAGCAGAGGACTTGGTGTTTCATCTCATTTCAGAGGTTAGGAGACTGAAGCTTAGAAAACCAAAGGGGCCGGGTGGTGGTGGCGCACGCCTTTAATCCCAGCACTTGGGAGGCAGAGGCAGGCGGATCTTTGCGAGTTCAAGGCCAGCCTGGTCTACAAAGTTAGTCCAGGACAGCCAGGGCTACACAGAGAAACCTTGTCTCGAAAAACCAAAAAAAAAAAAAAAAAAAAAAGAAAAGAAAACCAAAGGGACCCATGGACCATGTCTCTGGTCGCATGGGAAGTTTCTGGTAGAATCTCACTGAGCTAGGCTAGGAACACCTCCTGTGTGCTGGGTCCTGTGTCAGGTACTTGGCCACCCAGGGCCCACTTTCTCACAGCCACTCTGAGGCAGAGTGCCTGGCTCCCTTTCACAGACATAGAAGCAGAAGTGAAGGGCTTCCCCAGGTTACTTAGCTAGAAACTGTTAGGAAGTTTTGGGACAGAAAGCCAAATTTAAAAATCAAAGTCAGAAAGGATCCTGGATATAAACCAATCCAGATCCAAGGAGGGGCATGACCTGCTAGACTTGGGCGACTTTGGATTCCTGTAGCATTTCTCCCCTGGCAGCCACTCTCTCCTCACAATGCCTAAACTCTAGGGAGATAAGAAATTAATATTGTCACAAACTAGGTGTCAAAGAGCCTATGGTTTAAATCCTGGATCTGCCTCAACTGTATGGCCTCAGACAAGTCACTTGCCTTCTGTTCCCTTACCTCTGGCAGAACAGAAGCGTAATTATATCTGGCCTCCAGGGTGGTTTAAGGATCAGAAGAGACAGTGAATGGAGAAGGACTAGCAAGAAGGGACCATCCTCTAAGGTGGCATCATCAGAATTAGAAGTAGACAAAGGCCCAAAACTGCCGCCACTTCCTCATCCCAGACAGACTAGTAACTGTGGCCTGGGAGGCACTTGGCATCCTTAGCTAACAGGCATTGCTTTGAGCAGGCTGACCTGAGCCACAGAGCCAAGTGTCCCTGTGGGGACCAGTGGCTGAGCCAGCTTTGGCTGCTCTGTCTCCTCAGTTCCCCCAATGGTTCCAAGCTTAATAAGCCTTGTGGGCTGCTGTCAAGCCTAATTAGGCTGTCCTTGGCCATCCTGTCTCTAGGGGCCTGTTGTGACCATCTGAGGCCCTGGACATGACCATGGCTGGCGCCCTTGCCAGCTATTGGCTGTCTTAAGTAGATGTAACTGCCTGCTCTTACCCGTGGCTTAGAAGGCCCGACTCCCTGGCTTAGCACCTGTGCCCCAAGGTATGGCTCTCCACCCCTCTAATACCACAGTCTGACCCCAAGGCCTAGCAGTATAGCAAAGGGAGGGGAAAGGGGGGAAAAGATGGTGGAATAACAGACAGAATGGGTGGGGCTAGAGAAGGACGACAGGGACTTAGCACACCAGGCAGCCTTATCCACCAAGACTGAGGTCACTTATGAGACCAAACTGCTTCCTCCATACTCCTCTGAGAGCCTTCATTGGCTGTGTGGTCAGCAGGATAGTCCAGGGAGAAGACATGGCATCTGGTCCAATGGAGGGTTCAGTGTAAGGCTGGACTCATGGTGGAGTGCTGTCCATGTCTAAGATAGAACCTGAGGCCTCGCCTTCATTCCCAGGACTCATTAGCATGGACCAGCAGAGGGGAGGGAAGTGGGAAACACAGGTACTCCATGTGGAATTCTCCTGAGTCCATGCTTGGCCAGCTCTTAGATGCATTGATTGTAAGCAACTCAGTGTGGTCTTTGCGTTTCACCGTACTATGCCATTCCCATCTACCCAAGTGCAAGGGCAGCTGAAGTCAAAGTTCTTCCCGCTGAGTAGCATTCCTGGGCCGTTTACACACCTCGATGGTCCTTCTGGTGAGCAGTGTGACTCCACCATGATCCTTGGGGTGTGCGCTGTGCTTCGGGTGTAGGAAGTTCTGTGTTCATAAACACTGCCAAATTGCCCCACAAGGTAATTATGCTTTGCACTCCTGTGAGTGATGTATCCGAGTTCCCACATCCTCAGCTCCTTGCCATCAGTTGACTTAACACTCCTTAATTTTGCCAATCTGTTGGGAGGAAAAAATGTCTCCTTTTCATTAGCATCGCCGACTATTAGAGAAGTCGGACGCCTCATTAGGTGTTGAGTGGTCATCAGAAGACTTCTGCAAAATGCCTGCTCATACACTTTGCTTGTTTGTTTTTGTTGTTGTTTCGGGGTTTTTGTTGTTGTTTAATGGGTCACTTGTCTTTTTCCTGCTAATTTGGATGAACAGATGTCTTAGCATTTGTCTCAGGCATTCCCTGCCCCCCACCCCCAGCCCCTGAGTATCACTTGTCATCAAACTTTGGGCTGCCTCCATTCAGAAGTGTGACATACTCGTGTAGTGACATGGAGCCCCTCCCTTTAGTTGACTTTTCCTCCCTGGACCTTCTTTAAGAGGGTTTTGCCACGTGAGGTCCCTTTCTAATACTGTGAAGCTTCTGTTTCCTTTTTATGTTTCACGTCTATGTCCTTGGGCTTTGTTTTGTTTTATTTTGGTGCTGTATGAGAGAGTACCATGCAGCCCAGGCTAGACTGGAATCTGTGTGTAGCGAGGATGATGTGGACTCTTCATCCTCCTGGTTTCACCTCCCAGTGCTGGAATTACATGTGTGCACCACCACGCCTCGCTTACTGTACTGGGCAGACAGAGCTCAGGGCCTCACGCATGCTCGGCAGGGACTGTGCTGACTGAGCTGCATCTCTGGCCCTGCATTTATATCTCTCTTCTCTGTCTTTGCATGTGGCGTTTAGTGAGGTCTGGCTTCATCTTCCCTGGGCTGGCCTGTAGTCCCAGTAGTGTTTATCGACTACTCAATCCCTCATGCTCATGTGGAGTGTCACCTCCATTGTGTGCTCCAGTGTTGCGTATTTACGGATGGATTGATGGGAAAGCTGCTGTCTCATTGAGCTCTTCATCTATGCCAGTCCAACGCGTAAGTGCTAAATCTCACTGTTTCTTCAACAGGGACACACTGGCATTTAGAGCTGAGAAATTCTGTCAGCGTATTACGGGTTCCTGACCCTCCCTGAACCTGTCCATAGTGTTCCATGTCAGTAGTACCCCTCCCAGGCATTTGTAGGGATGCCAAGGGGACAGTCTACCTAGGCTGAGCCCCTTGTCCTGCCTTGTCCCCCTATCCTATGATCTGTCTATTTATTCTGAGCAGAGTCAGGGTCCTGAGTGTGGTGCTGTCAAGCATGCTGATGCAGGCAACCCCCCCATTCCATTGGGAGGAAATATGGGCTTACATCTGGTGGGGGTCAGCCTTCTTGTGACCCACTTCCTCCTGAATCCCGAAGCTCACGGACTGCCAACCAGTCCTTCCTCCCTGACCTGCGTCCATCGCTGTCAATCAGAGGCAGATACTTCCCTCACATCTTCACTTTTCAAACTCAGTAAGCCCAACTTCCTCTGATGCCCGCCAAAGCCTTGGCCACAGTGGCAGGCAGCACGGCATGTCAGAACTGGAGTTGGACACACTGGCTTCAAATTCTTGTTCCTACTTATTACTCTGTGATTCTGAAAAAGACAACTAACCTCTCTGTGCTCCTTGATTCAGTGGGTTTACAGACGTAGGAAAGGTAGAAGACAGTGACACAAGGCCATGAACTAAGGCCCACTTCATATTAAGCACCCTGTGTAACTTCAGCAACTGCCATTTTTAGCTGTGAATGATTTGCTTCTTTGTTCCCTTTCTTCCTCTCCTTTTAACAAGTTCCCTTATTTAAATTAGGAAAGTAAATAAGCAAGAGATTGGGAAAAGGGTAAATAGTGACAGAAACATTGTGCTTTGCTAAAGGCAGCCTGTAGATCTGACTCTGAACTTTCTAGGGCCTAGACCAGGAAGGGGGACACAGATACAGCACAACACTCAGTGTCCTCGAGAGGAAAACAAAGCAACTCATTGTCTAGGTTGTGCAGTTCGGCCGTGTCCTCGGAGCCGTCACATAGCGGCTCCACTCGCGGTGTGGCTGCTGCAAGCTTGGGCTTCAGCAGAGCCCTTGCCTCTGGAGCCCGGAAGGCAATGATAGTGAGTGAAGGATGGAACCTAAGCATGCGGCCTCCCAGTCTGCTGGGAGAGACAGTTGGGAACACATCTGTGTGGCAGAGCCGGTTCCAGGGTGAACTGCAGGCAGGGAAAGGCTTCACAGAGGAGGGTTCTCATCCTCGGCCTTGAGGGCCAGAAGGGGCTTCCACACCTGAAGATGGCAGGCAGGTCTTGAGCTCTCCAATCTTGTATGTCCTGAGATGGGACAATTGAAGTTTAGCGAAGACAGAGATGAGCCCAAAGCCATGGGGGGCAAGAACCTTCAGGATCAAAGCCAAGCTTCCTCTCTCCTTGTCTCTTGTCCTCCCGTCCCCCACCACACTCCTGCTCTGGGCTCTGACTCGCTTCTGGCAGGGTCATTAACCACCTACGGCCTGTCACGTGGTGTCCCCCTATATTTAACTCCCACACTGTGATTTACAGAGGCCCAGAATAGCAACCCTGGGTGGGGGCACATCTCTCTGCTCTGCCTGTAGTCCCCCCAAAGTCATGCTCCCAGCTCCCATCCCAGGGAGAACAGGCCTGGGTCCTGAGGAGTACTGGCCAATCCCTAAAGAGGACCAGTACAATAGGAAGTGACTCCTCCACACACCACGCTAAATCAACACCTGACCTTGGCCCAGACTCAGCCTCAGTCTCTTTTCTAATTGAGCCCTGACTTTGGTTCCAGACTGAACTTTGGTCCTCTCTCTAGGTTGAACCTTGACCCTGGCTCTAGCCTGAGCCCTGATCATTTTTCTTTCTTTCTTTCTTTTTTTTTTTTTGGTTTATTTATTTATTTTATGTGTATGATTTGTATATGTATGTTTTGCCTATATGTATGCATGTGCACTGCTTCCATGCCTGGTGGCCACTGAGAGCAGAAAAGGGCATCAGATCCCCTGGAACGGGAGTTACAGATGGCTGTGAGCCACCTTGTGGACCTGGGTCCTCTGCAGGTGGGACAAGTGTCCTTAACAACTGAGCCATCTCAGCCGGGCGGTGGTGGCGCATGCCTTTAATCCCAGCACTTGGGAGGCAGAGGCAGGCGGATCTCTGTGAGTTCGAGGCCAGCCTGGTCTACAAAACGAGTCCAGGACAGCCAGAGATATACAGAGAAACCCTGTCTCGAAAAACCAAAACAAAACAAAACAACTGAGCCATCTCTTCAGCATCCTCACTCCACCCCAGTTCTTTTTCTAGGCTGACCCCTAACCACTGGTCCCTGCCTTCAGTTGTGGCTGAGGATTTTTATATAAACGGCAGGACCCTGTATCCTAGCTTTAGCCTCAGTGGCCTGGGATTATTAGTGGCCGTGGATGAGAGGCAACGCCATTGGCCCTGATCGTAAACTTCTCTACATCTTTACAGTGGCTGCCAGCACGGCCAAGCCTGCTTCTCCTAATTGGCCTTCTATCCAATTCCCTCAGACATGTGATCGAGGCAGCGGCTATGATATTTATAAAATCTGTCCTTCTCGATAAGTCAGCTATGGGGACCAAGTTCAGAGCCACTGTTTTTATCCTCTGAACCCAAGAACTTCAAACCGCTTCTGCCACAAAGGGCCCTCATCACAGCACACCTGCCACCCATTGAAGTCACAGCTCCTGCACATGGGCACTGCCCCCTCTCTTATGCCTTCTCACACTCAGAAAGCTGTTTCAGGCAGCCAAAACCCCAGCTGAGTGGCAGGGGCGGCCTGGGAGCTTGAGAGTGACTCACTGTGGTCTCTGAGCACTGGCCGCTGTGTCCTGCACATGGAGTAGAGGCCTCCCTTGCAATCTGCAGCTTGGGGAAAGGGGGGTGGGAAGCAGTGGGCGGGAGGAGAGCTACTCTGGTGGTGCGTGTACCCAGCACAACCACTGTCATTTGAGGAAGAGCCCTGGACTGCTGGTCCCAGTGTCTGACCTACACTGTTTGAATTATCTAGAATTCTGAATTAAAACAGACTGCCATTCTTGAGGGCAGGACCCTCCCCTCATTCTGTGGGCACCCCTGCTTTGCCTCTGCTTATGTTTGCATTTTCCCTGTCACAGCAGCTCCTTGTCTCTTGGGGTTGTTCTTTGATCATGCCAACATCTTTCTCCCTGTATTTTCTGCCCTGCCACCAAAATGCTTCCCTTTGGAGTGTTTGCTGCTGAGCCCTGTGCACCAGGTTCTGCTGCTGCTGAGGGACAGCCCAACAGTCCTTGCCATCACAGGATGTCAGTCTGTGACTTTAGAGTAGGGCTTCAGTGTACCTTAGTTTTTTTTTTTTTTTTTTTTTTTTTTTTGGTTTTTCGAGACAGGGTTTCTCTGTGTATCCTTGGCTGTCCTGGACTCACTTTGTAGACCAGGCTGGCCTCGAACTCACAAAGATCCGCCTGCCTCTGCCTCCCAAGTGCTGGGATTAAAGGCGTGCGCCACCACCGCCCGGCATACCTTAGTTCTTTCCTTCCTTTTTTTCCCCCTGGATCTCACTATGTAACTCTGGCTTGCCTAGAACTATGTGCACCAAGGCTGGCTTCTGACTCAGAAATCCTCCTGCCTCTTCCTCTGCCTCCCAAGTGCTGGGATTAAAGGCTCACACCACCATGCCTGCTGAGCACCCTTATTTCTTTTTTTTTAATAATTTATTTTTTATTTCTTCAAGTTACATCTCAATCACAATCCCCTCCCTACTCCCCCCTCCAGTCCCACCCTTCCACCCTCCTCCCCCTCAACCCCCCATCCTCTTC
>CAJQZJ010027415.1:3162695-3200296 GCA_907164525.1 Lophiomys imhausi | reverse complement strand
AATGGTTCTTTTTCTTATAACTATAAATACAATACAAAACAACAGAAGTAAATAGGCCACAATTATAAGAGTTATATGGCTTAGCATACATTCCCAATGTCCAGTCCATATGTATTTGGCACCTGACTTTAACATTCTACTATCTAACCATCTCCATGAGTTTAAAGTTCTATATCTAACTCAGCTTTCATACTAACTTGCCTCATAATTTTAAAAATATCTTCTTAGATCCAGAACACCCTCTTGATTCCTAAACAACTCAAAATTTAACTATGAGACTCTAGCTATCTATTCTTCAACCACCTCAGAGACCTGAGAGGGATAAATATATCTGATTATATAGGAAGTGCAGGGCCTGCAGCTTCCAAAACTAAAAAAATGACATACCAGTGGCTGCCTGGACAGTTCCCATTTTGGAAGCAGATAAGTCGACAGCCTAGCTCTGCCAAGACAGGGTAGGTAAGTCCTTCATAATTCCTGCTCTACAATCAATGTCTGTCAGAGAAACGGGGCCAAATGGCTGAAGATTGCTGCTGTAATGTATGGAGAGCACCCTTATTTCTTGTATGCTGTGGCCTTGGGCACACTGTTCAAGCTTTCGTCCTTGTCTGCCCTTTGGGTTACTGTGCAGAGACTCTGGGGTCATGTGTGGGTCCGAAATGAGTATGGCACACTGTAACCGAACTTTTAAATTATTATTTAACACTTATTTATTTATTACTAAATTCACTTATAACAAACACCAACAATTTCTTAACTATTAATTCTATAAATTCCTACAACCCCTTTAACCTATCCACTAAACCTATTGATAATTATAACAACTACTTTCATAACCTTTTAGAATGATACAGTCTCTGGGGCAGGTCCTCAGTCGTCAGGAACACAGTCTTTGTTGTAGATTCTTTAACACACTTAGCAGTCCTTCTTCTGGATCTCTCAGATGCAGGTTCATCAGGGTAAGTTGGTTATTGCAGTCTCACCTTAAATAAGGCTTCATGCTTTCTTCTCTATGGGAGACCCCAGCCGTCTGCAGGCCAACTTACTTCTTTTGAATCAGGAACTCAGCTGCTCTGCCTCAGTCCTTAAAGCCAGGCACCGTTTCCTTTAGGCCACTGTTTGGACAGATCAAACCCCTCTAGGCAAAAGCTGAGCCACAGGGTCCAGTCCTTGGCCTTTTGGTGTCTTGCTCAGGCTTTCTTTGCTCACTGGCTTCTTTCTGCTTCAGGGAGAGAGCTGGCCATCAATGGCCAGCCCTTTTTTCAGCAGGACTCTTGGAGCTCTCTAGCATCGGGGGCCTCTTTTCTTCTTTTGGGCTCCATGCACTGTCCTCAGATAGGAGGAACTCTGTTTCAGCTTAATTTGGGCTCCGCCCACTTAGCAGCTGAAAACAATGTCAGGCCAGATACTTTGTTTCAAGTCTATTGAGTCTTTCCTGTTTTCCTGACTTCAAACTTGTTTTTCAGTCTATTGAGTCTTTCCTGTTTTTGCTGACTTCAAACTTGTTTTTCAGTCTATTGAGTCTTTCCTGTTTTTGCTGACTTCATGCTGATAATGTTCTTCAGGCCCTGAATTAAGAGAGAGTATCAGAAGGCCGGGCGGTGGTGGCGCACGCCTTTAATCCCAGCACTTGGGAGGCAGAGGCAGGCGGATCTTTGTGAGTTCGAGGCCAGCCTGGTCTACAAAGCGAGTCCAGGACAGCCAGAGATATTCAGAGAAACCCTGTCTCGAAAAACCAAAAAAAAAAAAAAAAAAAAAGAGAGTATCAGAAACTCCTATATATTTCCTAAATCTAATTTATCTAACTCCTACAGCACACAATCACAACCATGGCCATGTTTAGGTTGGAGGAGTCTGAGGTTAGCTGGGGCTGGAAGAGACACCTGCCCGGGGAAAGGGGATAGCTTATCCTCAGGCGGTTATACTCCTGGGAAGGATATTATACCAACAGGTGATCAGGCAGGCGGACACCAAGAAGACCCTCATTCAGCAAGGACTGCTGTCGGGTCTGAGGCTATGATCTGTGCCCTTGTGTACTGGGGACTGCTGTGGGATGCTGTAGTACAGTGAAACTTCCAGAAGCATTGTCACTAGGGACCCTTCACTCCCATACCACAGTCTGTGGTCAGCTTAAAGGGCTGGGCTTGGAGGTGGGGCTAGGTGAGATGGATGGGAGGAGACCGGGCTGGTGGCAGCCTCCTGGCAGATGACAGCACTAGGTTGAGGCCCAAGAGAACAAGGATGGGAACGAACCAGCAGACCAGATTCAACAAATCAGACTGAGAGTGGCCAGCATAGCTTATGGACCAGAGAAAGAGCCATTGGAGCAATGGAAGGGGCAGGGAACCTCAGAGTCTAGCTCAGGTATAAGGGGCTGCCACCAGGATAGGCATGCCATCAGAGCTAGTCCACCCTGGGAGGAGCAGGTTATCCATTCTCTTTCCCTTGGAATTCTTCCTATCATAAGACTCTTAGTCTAGCCAGGCATGGTGGCTCACGCCTTTAATCCCAGCACTTGGGAGGCAGAGGCAGGTGGATCACTGTGAGTTCGAGGCCAGCCTGGTCTACAGAGCAAGTCCAGGACAGCCAGAGCTGCTGTTACACAGAGAAACCCTGTCTTGAAAAAAAAAAAAAAAAGACTCTCAGTCTAGTGGAAGATGTAGACAATAAATTAAACAAATGAGCAACTACTCTGAAGAAAATGAAGTGGGGTGACATGGGTTTGGGTTGGGCAACTGCTTAGACCTGAAGGGTATAGCATGCCTGGAAGAGGGAACAACCAGTACAAAGCCCTGGGGGGGGAAAAAAAAAAAGAGCTCAGGGGTATTGAGGATGATCAGGGCTTAATGACCTCTGCATGGGGGGTTAATTTTGGTTTGGAACTTAGGGGTAAGGATAGAATGTGACCACAGAACTGAGAGCTGTTAGGAAAGAATGAATGGAGAGCCGCGATGAGGTGTGTCAGGACTGAATGGATATCTGAGAGCCGGAGGAGGCTGGAGGACCCTGGCTCCATTCCTTTGCTGTGTGGTCTGGTGATGGTTGTTCTCTTGGGCTGTTAAGTCAGGAAATGAATATTTAGGTTGGTGACAGAATAAAAGATGCTCTGTTTAGTTGGAGTCCCACCCTCCTGGAGACCATGGGTCAGGGAGCCAGCTGGGACTCAACCATGATGAAAGTCTGGGTAACCCTGACCTTTGCCCCAGCCCAGCCTGAAGATGGGACCACAATCCCTCCAAACAGCAGATAAAGAATGTGAGAAGCCGAGGCAGGAGGCTTTGTGTATCCTGTGGTTACTACATACACATTTCACACACGTTGTCCTGGCATTAAATGGATTGGGCTGTCCATTGTCCGGAGGAGGACAGAAGAGGGACATGACCAACCCGATGTCACACAATGAGAGCACATTCCAACTCTGTCTCAGAAAACCCTGAGGCATCTGGGGGCAAACCTCTCCAATCACAGCCTCTGCCCAGCTCCACACTATCTATAGGTAAGGCTGACTCAGGGGCCCAGCTCCCTATTTTAGGCCACACTTGCTTTCTTCTTCACTCTCTGAACCTGTGAGTCCTTTTCCAGTCTCAGGTCTTTGCACAGTCTATTCTGTCTGATTAGAACTCCCCCTTCACACATGTCCTCATCCTGTCGACTCCTTTTCACCCTTCAGAGTGACTTCCCATCACTTCCTTCCTGACCCCACCTTTTTCCAGGCCTCTGGCTTCTGCCACCACTCTAATCCATCCATGTGACTATGTTTCTGATCTCTTTTCCTTAAGAAGCTGGCTGGCTACCCCTGAGATCACAGAGCTCAGTTCTCACGGTCCCTACCCAGACAAGCACAGGAAGGTGGGGGTGCTGCTCTATGCTTCTGCCTTATGGGGCTGTGAGGCTCTGAAGTTGTAGCCTGTCGTGGCTCCTGAGGCCTGCCCCCTACTTCCTGAAATGGACTTCATGTCCTCAGCCCTGCTGAGGGATGACGTCAATCCTTAAGTGGCTTCTGAGCTGCTCCAGGCTTGCGTGGGCTCTGGGTGTGTATGTGCACATGGCCCTGGGCACATGCACGTGTGCGCACGGGCCTCTGTGAGTAATTCCAGTGGTACTTCCAAACACTGTCTCCATGGAGCCGCCCCCACCCACCCAGCCGCAGGTGGCTGCCTCTGCCACCCTTCTGGCTCCCCAACCCGCTCCTCCATGACCCAGATTCGACCTGCCTTGACTGCCACATCCCCAGGCTTCCGGCTTCTACAAGCTCAGGGTTGGGGGGCCTCTCCCCAGACACACCCCTCACTCAGAATCAGTTCCAGGTTCCAGCTGTGCTTATTGAGGCCATGTGAAAAGAGAGTGGGTGCTGGTGGGCGGCTGCCTGAGATGGATCATGGTTCCTTCACCCTGATGATAATGACGCTTTGCCTGGGGGTGGGGCTGAAGCTCCACTATGGTGGCCCTCAGAGCCTCTAGGAGCTGGCTGTCCACTTATGTCCTCCCCTTTCTCCACTGCTCAGCTGCACTGGCCACATACATACATACACACTCACATATGCAGAGAGACTCACACACATACACAGAAACACATATATACACATACACACACTCACACACACATAAAGACACACACTCACATACGCAGAGAGATATACACACACACACACATATACAGAGACACATACATACACACATACACATATACACATAAAGACAAAGACACATACACACTCACATATACATATACACACACAGAGACACATGGGACACACACACACATATACATGGAATGCCCCTCCACCACAGGTTTGAGAGACACACACACAGAATCCCCTCCACATGTTTGATACATACACATGGAATGCCCTTCCTTCCCTTTCACCTCCGTGCCCAGAGGACATGCCCATTGACTTACTAGTCAATAAACAGCTGAGTGGGTGTAGAGCTCCAGCTGACTTTTGGCCTCCAGGGCCACTAACCAGCCATCTAGCTTGTCACAGCCGCTCTCCATCATGAGCACAGCATGAGTGGAAGCCATTGCTCTGGACTAGACAGTCCCTGTGGTCCTTCAGTGCTGTGAGTTGGGTGCAGTGGGTGGTATTCCCATCTTCTGGATAGGGACCAAAGGCTTCTAGGGGCACAGGGTCTCTGCAGCTGAGCAAGTCGGCCTCCAAGCCCAGCACCCACTGCCTCCTTAGGGACACCACCTGCCAACACAAAGATCTCAGGAGCCCCAGTGAGATGGCATCATGTCCTGGGAAGAGCTGCCCACCGAAGAAGGGGTTCTTTGTAGAGGATGCAGGGTGGAGCTCCAAGGCCCTTCCAAGGTGACCTCCTCACTATCTCAGCTCAAGCCCCCCGACCAGAACACCTGGACAGGCAGTGCATGCATGTTCAGCCAGCTCCAGATGTCACTGCACCTAAGAGACTCCTAGGTAGCATGAACACAGGATCACCATCTTCCCTCACACCACAACCCCAGAAAGGAGGGGAGGAGGTGTAATGCCCTTCTCCAGTAATTCCTGCCCTGAAGCAGTCTTCCCCAGCCTCAGTTTCTTCCCCTGACAAACAGTAGCCTGGCCAGTCCTGCTGCCCTCTTGGGTCTGTGCACTCAGATGACTCCAAAGAGAGGAAGGAGGCTTGTGTGAGCTGTGACTTCTAAGAGGGCACTATGCCAGGAAGCTGGCCCATACTCCAGGGAACGGGTGCTGGGATGAGAAGTCACACCTGGAGGGACAGCAGAATGACCATCTTTAGTCCCACACCACAGGGAAGTAAACTGGGGCTTGGATTAGGTTGTGACTTAAAAGGAGTTTGGATCAAGTTCTGAAAATATAAATGGAGAGGATGGTCCCTAAGAAGGAGGTGGGTCCCCTTGCACCGTGGCAGCCTGTGTCTTTAAGATCAGTACATATGAAGCCACTCAAGAGCTTGTTAGAAAATGTAGCCTGTGGTTTCACCTAGTTTAGATGTGTAGTCTAGTTGACTTGATGTGGGTGGTCTAAGTCCTGCCTCCTGGGCCCCCTATCAACTTGGAGGACATTGACCAAGAAAGTGGACCAGGGAGAAGGCATGATGCTTTCCAGTCACAACTTGTCATCAGCTCTCCAGCCATCAGTCCTGGGCTGCTCAGCTCTAGGGTAGTGCTGTCCCCAGTGCACTGAGGGGACGTGGTGTGCACATTGGTCAGGACCTCCTCCCTCACCACTTTTGCATTTATATTAGCCTTCCTTTCTAACGTTTGGAATTAGATCCCACAATGCTTTGCAGACTTTCCCCCTGAATGTCAGCACTGAGCTATCCAGGTTCAGCTTCAGCTGTGGCCCACAAATGACATTCTTATTATCATTCACTCCTAAGTTTTTTTGTTTTTTTTTTTCTTCATGTTTGACTTATTCCCTGACTCATGAGTTACTTTTGGGTTTTGTGGGTTTTTAAATTTTTTGGTGTGTGTGTATGTGTGTAAGTGCAGCACATATGTGGAGGTTAGAAGACAACTTCGGGAAGTCAGTTTTCTCCTCACCCAGTGGGTTCTGGGGATTGAACTCAGGTCATTAAATTTGCTCTTAGCTTCTGGGCCATATTACCAACCCTATTAGTTATTTTTATCTTTTTCCCCTTTTTCTTCTTTCTTTCTTTCTTTCTTTTTTTTTTTTTTTTTTTTTTAAGACATGGTCTCACAGTGTAGCTCTGGCTGGTCTGGAGTTTGCTATGGAGACCAAGCTGGCCTCAAGTTCAAAAACTCCTTATGTAGCCAGGGCTGGCCTTGAACTCCTGAAGACAACAGCACACACCACCACAACTGGCTTATACTGTGTCTTTGGTATTTATTAAGACTTGCTTTGTAGCTCAGATTTTTCATAAATGTCACATATTGGTTTGAAAAAGAACACCTCTTTGCTCCTTTGGGGATTAAGCAGTTTCTGTGTTCTTAAGCCCTTCTGTGAGAGAGAGAAGATCCAAGGGCTGTGAAAGCCAAGGGGAGAGTCCTGTTCTCCAGGGAAAGCCTCCTGCAGGCAGTGATTCTCAAATATGTGAATGTTAGCCTGGACCGCCATTCCACCCAGAGGGAACCACACAGGTGAGGTAGATATGAAGGTAGAGAATAAAATGGAGGCATCATAGAAACCCAAGGAAGGGGAGATTAACCTAGCTGAGGTACTTGGGTCAGAGAAGTCCTGTTTATTAGAAAGTGTGTCCCCAACCCGGTCACAGAGAAAGGTGTGGCAGGAGCTGTGAGCACCATAATGCTAATACCAGATAGAATCTGCTAAGCTCTGGCTGCAGCCCAGGCCTTGCTGTGTATTCTGACTTGACTCATTAGTCCTCTCAAAAGCTCTGTGTGGTAGGTATTCTGATCACCCACAGTTCGCAGGTGAGGAAATAGACACCAAGAAGTTATGCGAGTGAATTTACCACAGGCTTCACAGCTCCAAGTGGTGGATCCAAGTGGATCCTTCTCTTCCCTGCCCCTTCCCTTCTCCGTGCTGCCGCCACCACCGCTGGGCATTGTTATTCTGATGGCACAGGTGATACATACTGTGAGCCTTGTGTCAGGAGTGTAAAACAGACATTGCAGAGAGTCTCCCACAAAGACCGTTTTGGGGGGTTGAGAACTACTGTGAACCACTTACTCTGTTCAGATTAAGGTGGGAGACAGGACTCAAAACCTGCATCATTGGAACACCTGTCTTGCTTTGTGGGGGAGGGGGAATGACGGAGAAGTGGAGGGTAGGACCTGTGGGGATGGAATGAAAAGGGCCTGTATAGGGGTCTGGAGAGAGGGAGCTGCTTTACTGGGGAATCAGTCTGCTACCTTGACTGGAACCCCCAGGAAATCAGGCTATCCCACAGAGAGAGGCCAGGCAGACTCTTCCCGCTGACCCCCATCAGCAACCAGAGAACCGACTCCACTTGGTCTGGCAGATAGGTGATTGGCTCAAGGCACAGCCAGCTCCCTCTCAGCCCTGGGTGGCAGAGGCTGGCGCTCTTGAGAAAATGATGTGTCTGTTCTGAGAAACCAAATGCCCTACAATGAATCCAATTAGATTTCATAGGCACATGAAATTGCGATCCATCTTAAACACACTCTGCGAACCTCCGGCCACAGATGAATATTTCACTCTGTCTCAGCAGCCAGTGCAGACTAGCAGCAGCCAGCACCTCCTTGGCGGGCGGGGGGGGGGGGGGGGACATGTCCGCATAGAGGAGGGGGAGCCGAGCCTGTACCACATAGGCTAGTGTGACCTCAGGCAGTCTCTTCACCTCCCAGATGTTGCAGTGGTTCCCATCCTGCTCCCCCACCCCCACCACCCAGGTCTGAATGGGGAAGTCATTCATTCATGTCACTGAGCCACCCTGGGGTGTCAGCATGGTACTTGTGTTGAGGACACAGCCTTGACGAGAACAATCCAAAGGTACTTTGAGAGCTCATAGCCCAGGAGGTACGGAAATAGGCATGGACCAAAAGATCACATCAGACATAGGTGAGTTGTGCTGCTACAGGAAGAAGAGAAGGGAACTCCCATGCAGGTACAGGGTCAAGGAAAGTGTCCCCAAGGTGGTGATGTTTGTACCAAGCTACAAATTGGGAAAAGTAGCCTAAGAAGCTGGTGCCGCATGTGCAAGGATCCTGAGGTAGCAAAGTGCTTATGAGCTCAAAGAACAAGGAAGCCAGCATGGCTGGAGTCAAGCCCAAGGTGAGGGTTGGGTTCCTGCTGCATCAAAGTCCCACAGACTGAGAAACTATGCCCAGCTGCAAATGAATGGGAAGGCAAGCCCCTTCACCTCTGGGGGCTCAGTTTTACCTTCTGTAAAATGAGACCTGTGCAGATCTGTCCCATGGCTATGTGCCAGGGAGGGAGGGAGGTGCTGTCATCATCATCATGACAGTAACTCATTTATATCCTTCTGGCTCTTTCTGAGAGCCACATCCTGCAGTGGCTCAGGGTAGCCTGAAGAGGGAACACAGGGTAGAAGAACCAGGGAGATGGCTCTGCTCAGGGGTGTGTAGCTCCAAGAGGGAGCCAGAGACCCAGTCCTGGGTAATAGTTTTCTTTGTCTGTAAAGAATTCAGGGTTTTTCTACATACTAGACAAGTGCTCTACCACTGAGATATGTCCCCAGCCCTTGAAACAGGGTCTTACTATGTAGCTCATATTAGCCATGGGTTGGAGGTCATCCTGCCCTCACTTCTATAGAGTTGGGATTGCAGGCATGAATAACCACACTCCATTTTTGGTTTGAATTTTGTTTGTTTGTTTGGCTTTTCGAGGGTTTCTCTGTATAGCTCTGGCTGTCCTGGAACCCACTCTGTAGACCAGGCTGGCCTCAAATTCAACAGAGATCCACCTGCCCCTGCTTCTCGAGTGCTGGGATTAAAGGTGTGCACCACTGTTGCCCGGATCAAACCCAGGGCTTCATGCATGCTGGGCAAGCACTCTACCAACTCCAGTCTAGGTAATTTCCAGTGAGTAGAAATGTATCTGCTCACTGTTCAGGGAGATAAGTTCTGGGTCAAAGGGCATCATCTGGTAAGGATCTTCTTTGTGTCCTAAAATGGTAGAAGGAGGGACTAAAGTGGAGGGACAGGGGAGGGATCAAGGACAAGCAAGCCAGTGCATACAAAAGGTGTCTAGCCTTAGGTCCTACTCCCAATAGCATCACAATGGACATTAAATTAAACTAAATTCCAATGGATATTGGAGGGCACACACATTCACATTGCAGCAGGATGTAATTCTGCTATGGCCCACCCAGTATAGAGGGAACTCACATTCGCTTTGATCCCAGAGGGCCAAGATGGGGCTTCAGAGGGATCCTCAGCAGAGCCTGAGCAGCCTGGGGGTAGGAGCCAACTGCTTGGGAAGTACTGAGCCACCCATCTCTGGATTATGCAGATGAAAATCAACACTTTTCCAGAAATAGGAGGCAATTAGCTATTTCTGCATATTCCCCACCCCTGACCAGTAAACATTTGTTACCTTGAGGCTTCTGTGGTTCTAGAGAGACACTCTGGCTCACTGCCTCCTGTTAGGTTATGGTTATCCAAAGGGGAGGGGAAGGGGAACTGGAGGGTCTCCTTCCAAGCTCACTTGCAGGGTGGCAGCAGGGTCACAGAGCTGCCCTGAGTGGGCACCTTCTCCCCGCCCCCCGCCCCCAGAGCAAGAGACCAAGACCAGGATGGCACCTGAAGTGTCTTTATGACAAGCATGGAAAAAAATTGGAAAACGGAACCTCAATTGTACCTCCCAGTGCCAGGTATTGCTGCCAAGCCTCAGTTTCCCTGCTGCTGTACAAGGTGGTTTCTGAGTCCCTGCAGGCCAGTGGTGGGGCAAAGCCAAGAGTCACCATGTCAGATCATCTGTGGGGCCTCATGGTGTAGAGGCAGTGGAGGTTATGGTCACCAGGGGTTCCCAGGGACACTGAGACAGGCTGTGGATTCCCCTGGGGGGGACACCGTGCCTAGATACCAGAAATCTCTGGTGTTGCATACCTGGCAGACAGGCTGCCAGGGCTCATCCCTCCATTCTCCAGAATACCTGTGTGTGTGAGATGCTGTTTGCCATCTCTTCTTTCCTTCTTCCTTTCTTTCTTTAAAGATTTATTTTAGTTTTATGTGCATTGGTGTTTTGCCTGCCAGCTCCCCTGTGATTGGAGCTACAGACAGTTGTGAGCTGCTATGTGGGTGCTGGGAATTGAACCTGGAAGAGCAGCCAGTCCTCTTCAGTTGCTTTTTTCCAAATGGTCTTCTAGATGTGTGAGGAGGCAGGAGGCACACTTCTGTGTCCACATGCATGTGGAGGTCAGAGATCAACCTTGCCTTTTTTTTTTTTTTTTGGTTTTTCGAGACAGGGTTTCTCTGTGTAACAGCCCTGGCTGTCCTGGTCTCACTTTTGTAGACCAGGCTGGCCTCGAACTCACAGAGATCCGCCTGCCTCTGCCTCCCAAGTGCTGGAATTAAAGGCGTGCGCCACCACCGCCCGGCTCAACCTTGCCTTTTGATAGTATCTCTCACTGGCTGGGCCTCCCGACTTAGGCATGATTGGCTAGTGAACCCCAGGGGTTTTCCTGTCTGCCTTCCCAGCATTAACATGGAAGATGTGGGCTGTTCCACCCAACTTTTGTGTGTTGTTTTGGTTTTTTGAGACAGGGTTTCTCTGTGTAGTCCTGGCTGTCCTAGAACTCACTTTGTAGAGCAGGCTGGCCTCAATCTCAGAGATCTGCCTGCCTCTGCCTCCCCAGTGCTGGGATTAAAGGTGTGTGCTGCCATCGCCCAGTTTACACTCAGCTTTCTAAACCTGAGTTCTGGGGATGAAAGTCAGGTCCTTGAGCTGAAAATTACCTTACAACAATGATCTCCCAGACCCTAAATGCTCTTCTGAGAGGCAGTGTTAAGGGTGCAGGGTGTGATGAAGATCTGAGATCAAAGCCCTGCATGATCTGACCCCAGGTAGTTGTCCCTTCAGAGCCCTACCCCAGGGACAACTTGTGTATCCCAGCATTCGCAGCTCTCCACTCCTTTGTCTGTGAGGTGTGTGCTTTTCACTTTTGTTGTGCATTCTCCCCCAACTAGACAGGGTGGTGCACACCTGTTCCCACACTCAGGACCACCCTGAAATAGGGGACAGTGTGTTTCAGGCGAGCCTGGGCCACCTAGAGAGACCCTGTCTAAAAAAAAAAACAAAAAAAAAAAACTAGACAGAAAAAAAAAAAGCGTCTTCCATGTACCCGTCCGTCTCTACAGAAATCTTACTTGCTGGTCTGGGAAGACAACCCCATCAGTAATGTCTCTGCTGTGCAGGTATGAGGGGCTTGGGATTGGTCCTCAGAGCCCATATAAAGGGTCACACCTATAATCCCAGCCCTGAGGAGATAGAGACCAAATAGACCCTTAAGGCTTGCTGCTGGGCCAGCCTAGTGGGCTTGGAGAAGTCTAAGTCAGTGAGAGACCCTGTCTCAAAACAAACAAACAAAAAAATAAGGTGAACAGTACCTAAGGAATGTGAGATTGACCTCTAGCCTCCACACATATATAACACATACATGTAGACAGACAGACAGACCTCCACACATATATAACACATACATGTAGACAGACACACATGGTGGATCTTACCCTCAAAGATCTGGCTGCACAGCACCTCCTCTAGGGAGCCCTCCCATTGCGCATTGAGTAATAATCTGTCCTCACACTGGGCCATGCCCTGGCTTTGACACTTCCGGGGATGTGTTTTTATGTGTTTATATTCCCAGCTATCTAATTGCCTGTGTGTATTTCTGCCTCCTGCACTTGACCACAGACTTGAGGGCTGGGAATGTGAGTCAGAGCAGACCCCATAAAGGCTAGAGGAATTGAATTAAATGTGCTGGCAATGGCTCTGTATTCTGACCATTTTGTTCTGCCATTTGCCAGCTTGACCTTCCAGGATGGTCCCTCAGCGGGGGTTGGAATGAAACAAGCCTGCAGTGTCTGCCTACTCCTAGCCAGAGCTTTCAGCCAGAGGGCAGGTCTGCACGCCCCCTGTTTCACCTTCTCCATACCCCTCAGGCCAGCCTGGTGAAGTCTTGCTGAACAGGCAGTGAGCGATAGTGTCCCCTGAGCATGGCACCAACCAGAGGCTTTGGGGAACGAATGGTGGCAAATTAGATGTCATTACCTGAAAGCTGAGGGGGCAGCAAGAGTGTGGGCTGTGGAGCTGAAGTGCCTGGGTTCAAATCTCTGCCCTGCCCTGTGTGACCTTGTACAGGTCTTTTTCTGTGCCCCGATTCTCTCTCTCTGGAGACAGAACTCAAAGACCTAATCTGTGAGAATCCAACTATGTGTGCCAACTGCTGTGGGCATTTAGGAAGCTGAGGGGACAAAGCTTCAGAAGCTCTGACCACAGGACTTCGGGCTTCCTGTAGCCACTCCGCTCCTCTCCATGGCACCTGCAGGCACTTTATAGGGTTCTCTGCATTCATGTTCTTCCTGAGGCTCTTTAATAAAATGATTTATTTATTTATTTATTTTATGTGCATTGATGTTTGCCTACTTATATGTCTGTGTGAGGGTGCCAGCTCTCCTGGAACAGAAGTTACAGACAGTTGTGAGCCACCATGTGGGTGCTGGGAATTGAACCCGGGTCCTCTAGAAGAGCGGTCAATGCTCTTAACCACTGAGCTATCTCTCCAGCCCTAGGGATAATATATATAATTTTTTTATTTTTTGGTTTTTCGAGCCAGGGTTTCTCTGTGTAACAGCCCTGGCTGTCCTGGACTCACTTTATAGACCAGACTGGCCTTGAACTCACAGAGATCCACCTGCCTCTGCCTCCCGAGTGCTAGGATCAAAGGTATGCCCCACCACACCCAGCAGGAGATATACTTTTAAGCTGAGTTAGTATACACATAAAATGTGCAACTCAAGCCGGGCGGTGGTGGCGCACGCCTTTAATCCCAGCACGTGGGAGGCAGAGGCAGGCGGATCTTTGTGAGTTCGAGGCCAGCCTGGTCTACAAAGCGAGTCCAGGACAGGCAGAGATATTCAGAGAAACCCTGTCTCGAAAAACCAAAAAAAAAAAAAATGTGCAACTCAAGCCCCCCATCACTGTATGTGTGTGTCTGTGTATGCGTGTGCACACACACACGCACACACACACGTGCGCCTCTGGAGTCCAGAAGAGGATGTTAAGTTCTTTGGAGTTGGAGTTTTATGCATTTCTGAGATGCCCATCTTGTTCCATGGATGCTGGGATCTGAGCCCTGGTCCTTATGATTAGGCAACAAGTGATTGTAACTTGTAACCATCAAGCCATCTCTCCATCCCCAGTCCCACCTGCACCTGTAATCCTTTTTACTTTTTGTTCTGAGACAGGGTCTCTCCAGGTTGCTCAGGCTGCCTCTGAACTTAACAGCAGCCCAGGCAGACACTGAGCTTCCAATCCCAGCTTCTCCAGCAGCTGTGTACCACACCAGCCATCTTAAAGTTGCAATCAGGTGGCATGGAACACACATTTCTAGTGCAGACTATCCATCAGCACCTCTATTCCCAGGCTCCTCCTGAACCCCTACCCACTTCACACCCGTTATTAAGGTGTCAGGCCCTCAGCGCCCTCTCCCAGCTCCTGGCAACCACAACTCTGCCTTTTGTTCTCCAGGCTTGCTCTGCTCTGGAAATTCTGTGTCACATGCCTGACTTTTCTCAGGCTCTGTGCTCACTGTGGCTAAGTGTCAGGACTTTGTCCTTTTTGGGTGGCAGAACAAGGCTCTGCCACGTAGCCAGAGCCTACACCTTGTAGGTGAGGGGACTCAGAGGTACTTGTGTATGGCTAGAGGGGCAGGCAAGATCCATGCCTCGTGTCTTGGCAGGGTGGCACCAGACGGTTCTTGCCCACCTTTAGCTTTAGCTGTATCCCACTGGTCCATACCGGCCCCTCCCAGCTGAGGTCATCACCTCCACTGTCAAACTGAGAAAAGTGGAGTAGGGAAGGTCCAGCACCACTGTCACAACCTCCACAAGCTCAACAAATACTTCTTCACTGTGGCAACTGAGGAGTGACAGGTCCAGCTGGGCCCTGATGGCAAAGGAAGGTGGTGAGCCCCTGCTCAGCCTAGGCACTGTCTCCATGGTGACCCGAGCTGCTCTGCAACCCCAGCCATTTTCACTGTATCCTGTCCGCCCTGGTCTTGCTTTGTGCTCAGCGCCAGACAACATGGAAAATGACACCAGTGTGCTCCCTTCCCTCTCTTAGCGTAAGAGGAAGACACTAAGAATGTAGGCAGCTCTGAAGAATAACCAGCGGACCTGGGGAGTGTTTTGAAGGAAGTCATTAAGGGTGTGGAGAGAGGACAGGGCAGAATAGAGAGCATCCTTCGTACCTCAGTTAAGGAAGGTCTCTGAGGAGGTGGAGCTTGAACAAGAACTTGAAGTAGTATATGCGGCCAAATATGAGAGCTGGGAGTAAAGCCTTCAGAATTACTTGGATAAAGGTTCTATGGCTGCAAAGAGCAGGATGCTGGAGAAATAACTAATGAGATTAGGTGGCTGAGTCAGCAGGAGGATGATGGAGTTATGTCAGAGAGTGAGAAAAGACTTGAAACCGATTTAGAGGAACCCAGTAAAGGAATTCTACCTTGATTTTTCCAAGGACGCCCAATGTTGCCTGTCTGTGCCTGTGTTCAGTGCATTTAGGGGCTTATAGTTCTTACTGCTATTTCTGTGTCTTTTAGTCATCAGTGAAGAGATGGGGCTGAGCCTGGGCCCCCATGACCTCTCACATCTCACCTGAGGCCAGGCAAAATTAAGATGGGATGCAGTCATCCCAGGGCCCTGCTGGTATCAAGCTTCTTGCCCCAGGAACCTAGTAGTTACATCCTGGGCCATTGCATAGAGCTCACTCTCAGGAAGGCCCAAGGGTAGTCCCTCTGTGACTGACTGTCTCAGAGAGGCCAGGGCCTGCTGTGGAAACAGTATGAGCCACGCATCCCAGCAGCCTGCAATCCTGTCCACCAAACAACTGGTTGATTGAATGTCAAGCTTTTCAGACAGTTGCTATGGACATGAACTCGGCAGGAAACAAGTGGGAAGTGGCACTAGTCAGGATCCTGTAGCTGTCAGAGGGGAGTTGGAGCCTGGGATCCCAGTTTGATGGGCAGCAACAAAGGCAGGTACAGAGCCATATCTAACCATCCTCCCAGCTTGGGACTTCAGCCTCCAGAGCTGGGAGTTCCTCCTCTAACGTAAGTATCTGTATGACCAGCCACTGCAGGGTTGGCTATACAGTAAACCTGTATGATGGCACACAGCTTCTGGGAGTCAGGAGCAGCCTTGCAGCCTGGCTCTTACCTGGGTCCCTCGGGGAGCTGCATCATGCCACCTTGGCAGGTCTAGTTCCTCCCACACTGACTCAGGGCTCAGCAGCCAGCCAACTTGCCAAAGAGGGTGAAGCAGATGCCTCCTTGCCTTTCCCAGCCTGGTCTGAAAAGCCAGACGGAGCCACTGCCGCACTATCCTGTTAGTGACACCCAGAAGAATGTGATAGGAAATGGGGGTCACACTGGTGTGCTTGACCATAAAACGTGTATCAGGGACTGAAGAACACCCACAGTGCAGCATTGGGTAGACAGCAGGCACCCTCCACCCAAGAACAGCCTGGCTTCCTGATTTATTTCATGGTCCAAGACTTCCTGCCACTCCAGGCTCTAGGCATAGGGCTAGCAGCACAGAAAGGACGGTGGCACTTGGTGTTCCAGGAGCTCCAAGTAGTGTGATTGGAGATGGCTTCTCTGTGGTAGAGGTAGCTCGATGACCTGGGACTGAAGGAAGTCAAGGAGGATCCTGTAACCCACAGAGCATTTCAAACAGGAACAGGCAGGGCAAGGGGGAGGAAATCAAACTACCAGAATAAAGATCCCTTGGTGAAGGCAGGAGTGAGGCCAAACATCAGGGAAAGGCTGGCGGTCTATCAGAGGCCCGGGGGGTCTTAGAAGGGATCTGAAGCATAACTGGGGGCTCCTGCTTCTAATTCTAGCACTGGAGAAACTGAGTTGAGACTGCTGTGAGTTCAAGGTCAGTCTGAACTGCATAGCAGAAACCTTGGCTTAATTAAAAAAAAAAAAAAGTAGAGACATGGTTCAGCAGTTAAAAGCACTGGCTGCTTTTCCAGAGGACTTGGGTTCAATTCCCAGCACCCATAGAGAAGCTCACAACTGTCTGTAACTCCAGTTCCAGGGGTTCCCATTTCCTCATCTGACCTCGACAGGTACCAGGCATGCCCGTGATTCTCAGACATGAGGCAAAACACCCAGACACATCAAATAAAGATAAATAACAAATAAAAATTAACTGGGTTTTGTGTTTTGTTTTGGACAGGATTTGCCTGTGTGTGCAGCCTTGGGCACTGACCCAGGCAGGGCTGTGGAGGTGGAGAGGCAGGACTCTGATGACATGGTGAGAACGCTGTTGAGAGAACATTTGCTGTTGAGCCCACTGGAGTGAGTGGAAGACAGCTTGTCCCGGTTTCTGATGTGAGCTGGTGGGAGGAGCAGATGAGGTAGAGGGACTCTGTCAGACATGCAGGGCAAGAAGGGCACCCAGAGACACCTCCATTCCAACAGCAACAAGGCCCTGGCAGCCCTGAAGAACGCACTTTCCCTCCGACACATCACCCCTTCAGAGAGCTAACCAGGGACTGTGTGCCCCATGGCCCAGTGCGAATGTGCCAAGTGTCTGAGTGTTCAGCGCCATTCACTCCTAGCCCCTTATCATTCAGTTCACAGCTGCGCTGCCCACTCAACGTCTCTGCCTCTGCCTTACCCTCAGGACTCAGCACTGAATAGGACTATCAGCTTCCCTTGTTAAGCCTCTCTCTGGTTTTTTGGTTTGGTTTGGTTTTTGGTTTTTCAAGACAGGGTTTTTCTGTGTAACAGCCCTGGCTGTCCTGGACTCACTTTGTAGACCAGGCTGGCCTCGAACTCACAGAGATTCGCCTGCCTCTGCCTCCCGAGTGCTGGGATTAAAGGCATGTGCCACCACTGCAGGGCCTAGAGGCAGCTTTTGTAAGAGCTGCAGAGACATCCTTTATAAAAAGAGATGATGAGGGAAGGGAGATCAGGAGGGAGAGAGTAGGGAATAGCTGAAGATGGCTAGAGGTTCGGTTAGTGTGGGTGTGGTTTGTCATGACAAAGAGTCTGGACTGAGCAGGGAGTTACAGAACATTCTGGACTAGGGTAACGATGTAGTCAGGCTGCTTCTTGAGTCAGGCTGGGCTTTGTCCCTGGCCCCTTCCCTACTTAGCATTCCCATGCTCATGGGCTCTGAGATGAGGTATGGCAGGGCAGGAAGGGCCTGTCCTGTGCCTGGTGGGTGGTGGCTGAAGCCACAGAGGCATCACAGAGCCCAGAGGGCTCCCCGAGGCAGCAGAGCCTCCCTCCTCTGAGTTTCTGTGAAGGCAATGAAGCTTATATTAATGAGAGGCAATTATGGGCACCCGGATGGGCCTAAGTATAGCTCATTGAGAAAGGCAGTACACGGCAGCCAGCTGCTCCCCTGCAAGGCCACCGATGCCTATTTTAAAACTCCTTACAGTGAAGCTCTGCCACCCCTGGGTACTGGGCTGCTGAGGGACTGGCATGCAGCAAATCCAGAGCCCCAAGAGACTCACTGTGGGCAGACCCTCAAACCATCCTCACTCAAACCTCTTGAGGTCACAGCAAGTAAGTGCAGACACAGGATTTGAACCCATTTCCAGCTGTATGCCAACACTACTATACTGGGCAGGCATTCTAGCCCACAAGGCTTGGCCTGTCCCCAAGAGCACCGTGAAGGGAGAGTAGGGGGCAGTGTGACTTACACTTGATATGACAACACAGATAACCCTCATCATAATCTCACAACGTAAGCTTCATTTTGCTACCACTGAAGAGAAAACAGGCTCAAGGAGCCAATTTAGCCGACACCAGTGCCCCACACTGAGGTGGCACTCCTCGGAGACTAGCTTATGTCAGGGTCCACAGGAAACTGACTTGGGCCCAGTGGTGTGGGTGTGCACGCTGAGGTTTTCTGAGGCGCGTCTAGGAGGGCTCCTGAGGAGGCCAGCGCACAGACCCAGGGTGAGGGAGCTGTTGGAGCTCAGGGCAGAGGCGCCACTGATCCCACAGGGAGCTGTGATTGCAAGGACTCTGTAGGGGTGTCTGGAACAGGGACAAGGGCATCGTGGTGGTACCAGTTGTTCGATGCAGGCTGCCCCTGGGGACGGAGTGGAGCCCTGCAAGGATTTCCGTCTGACTTAGAGCAGTTTGTAGTGGGAACTTGGCTGTGAACCGTCGGCAGCTGGAGCCGGAGCTGTCAGCACAGAAGGACCTGAGGCCACCACAGCACACCATAGCCACGGTGAGAAGCAAGGCATGGTGCTGTGCTGCGTGCTTGTTAACCAGCACGCAAGAGCCTGGGAATCGACAGCTTCTCATACCTCTGCTTTGTGGGGAGAGCCTGGCCTGCCCTCTGGGAGGTCGTGAGCACTAATAAGCCACAGTGCGGGTGAGCAAAGACCAGCGCTAACAAGGCATGGCCGACTGGAAAGGAGGAAAAGTCTCATAAAAAACCCAGGGGAGGGGAGTTAACTGGAGAGATGGCTCAGTGGTTAAGAGCACTGGCTGCAGCCTGGCTGTGGTGGTGGCACACGCCTTTAATCCCAGCACTTGGGAGGCAGAGGCAGGTGGATCTCTGTGAGTTTGAGGCCAGGGCTACACAGACAAACCCTGTTCCAAATTTAAAAGAGGAAAAAAAGGGCTGGAGAGATGGCTCAGCGGTTAAGAGCACTGGCTGCTCTTCCAGAGGTCATGAGTTCAATTCCCAGCAACCACATGGTGGCTCACAACCATCCATAATGAAATCTGGTGCCCTCTTCTGGCCTGCAGATATATCTGCAGACAGAACACTGTACACATAATAAATAAATCTTTAAAAAAAAAAAAAGAGGAAAAAAAAAGCACTGGCTGCTCTGACAGAGGACCTGGGTTCCATTCCTAACACCTACATAGTGGCTCACAACCATTTGTAGCTCCAGCTCAGGGGATCTACTGCCCTCTTCTGGCCTCCCTGGGCACAAGGCATGCACATGGTGCACAGATGTACACACAGACAAAACACTCATGTGTAAAATAAAAACGAATAGGTCTCAAGAAACAAACCAACTGCACAGGGATAGAATGAGAGATACTATTTGCAAGCCATTTCTGATAAGGGTTGAAGGTCCAGAATGCAACAAGAATGACAAACAGCTCAGTGATAAAACAGTCAGGATTCCAGTAGACATTTCTCCTAAGAAAAGAGAGAAATGGCCAAGAGTCTCTGTGACAGTACACTCAACATTATTATGTCTGAGGGAAATGCAAGTCAGAGCCTCAGAGAGAAGCCAGACATGGTGGTGTGTGCCAGCACTAAAGAGCCTGGGATGGGAGGATAGTGAGTCTGAGGCCAGCCTGGGCTACAGTCTGGCATTCTGACCTCTAAAGGTTGCCCTCCCTGGCTCGCAGCTGTCCCATCTGGCTCTGTCAGACAAGAGCCTCAGGATCAGGTCCTGCCACCAGATTTGCCACGGTCCTCTGTTCATCTCCTCAACTTCACTGTCAGCAAAGAACTGGAATATGTTCAGGATCCCACCATACATGGCTTCAGGGATAACCTGCTGCCCCTGGACTCAAAGTACAGGCCAGAGAAAGCCTCGAAACTCCTCTGAGCAGGACTCGTGATGCCTAGAAGCCTGGCTGACCTCCATAATACAGCCAAGAAGAGGCCCAGAAATGTGGCTAAGTTAGAGTTTTCAGGATGGCCCTGGGAATCTACTGGTCCGACTGCCCCATTTTACAGATGGGCAGAATGAATCACAGTGGCCATCCATTGGCCACTCTCTTGTGAGGCTTGGTCCTGTCCCCTTGTTTTAAAGCTAAACCTCTCTTGACTCTTGAGTACTGTGTCCAAGCCACCATTCTATCATCCCAGATGGCAAAGATGGGTTTGTGGGTTTTTCAGCCTCTCTGATGTCAGTGGCCCCAGCACTCAGCCCGGAGGTCATTGTCATTAGACATCTGGGGAGGGACAAAGAGTTTACAGGGGCATGACGATCCCTCCACTAAAATAGATCTGGACAGCACTGTCTTTGGCCACAGGTAAGGTAGGCCCTGAGTAGCCCTGCTCTTCGGAAGTCCCTCTGGCCCTGGAAAAGGCCTAAGATAAGAAGTACTGAGGAGACCAGAGGACATACCTACCTACCGAAGCACTGAGGATCCTTGGGACCCTGGATACTGGAGACTCAGATTCCCCGCCTAGATGACTCACACATGCCTTGTGGGCTACTCCTGAGAAACCCTCCCTAGGCATGAGGGGGAGCTGTTGGGGGTACGGTGGACAGAGTTTTGGACTGGTGTGCATGTGTGTGACACCTCACAGTGACACAGTCAGGACAGGAAGAGCATGGAAATAGGCAGCTCCCTGCCCACATTCCAATGTGGGAGTGGGAGGAGTCCAAGAACTTGGAGTCAGGAGGTGGATCTTCAGGTTTCCATGAACACCAGTCTGTTCAGCCCCGAGAGGAGTGTCTTTTATTTAATGTAGCCACTGTAGCTTTTGGGCATGTGCTCAGAGACAGTGGATAGAGAAACACACACAGCTCTACTGTCCCCTTCAGCAGAGGACCCCTGTCAAGTGCTGGCGCATATGTACCAACTGTCACACAGAGGACATGAGCAGAGGGCACAGAGCTCTACCTTTGCTCTTGTCCTTGGCCCTTAAGGCAAGGGCAGACTACCTGCCTTAAGCCTTCTCAGCCCACCTCACCCTGCTCCCTGCCCTCTCCAGCCCAGTCCTGCTAGCCAGCTAACCACTCTTTTGTCTTTCTTCCCCAGGACAGCTGCTGCCTGGGACAGGTGACCTGGGTGCCCCACTAGGGCAAAGGAACCCGCCCCACGGGCCAGGATCATGAAAGGCCTCGGTGACAGCCGCCCCCGCCACCTCTCCGACAGCCTGGACCCACCTCATGAGCCCCTCTTTGCTGGGTCTGACCGCAACCCCTACCTGCTGTCACCCACAGAGGCCTTTGCCCGGGAAGCCCGCTTCCCTGGGCAAAATACACTGCCAGGGGATGGGCTCTTCCCACTCAACAACCAGCTCCCCCCACCAAGCAGCACCTTTCCCCGAATCCACTACAACTCCCACTTTGAGGTGCCCGAGGAAAGCCCATTCCCTAGCCATGCTCAAGCCACTAAGATCAACCGGCTGCCTGCCAACCTCTTGGACCAGTTTGAGAAACAGCTACCTATCCACCGTGATGGCTTCAGCACCCTCCAGTTCCCCCGGGGTGAAGCCAAGGCCCGGGGTGAGAGTCCCGGCCGCATTCGCCACCTGGTCCACTCTGTCCAGCGCCTCTTCTTCACTAAGGCACCCTCGATGGAGGGTACCACGGGCAAGGTGGGTGGCAATGGCAGCAAGAAAGGTGGCCTGGAGGACGGGAAAGGCCGGAGGGCCAAAAGCAAGGAACGGGCCAAGGCTGGGGAGCCCAAACGGCGAAGCCGCTCCAACATCTCAGGCTGGTGGAGTTCAGATGACAACTTGGACGGTGAGGGTGGTGCCTTCCGCAGTGGGCCTGCCTCAGGGCTGATGACTCTAGGCCGCCAGCCAGAACGTACCCAGCCCCGATACTTCATGCACGCCTACAACACCATCAGTGGACACATGCTCAAAGCCACCAAAAACACTACCACTGAGCTGACTTCCCCACCACCCCCGCCTGCTCCCCCTGCCACCTGTCCAAGCCTTGGAGTGGGCACCGACACCAACTATGTCAAACGTGGCTCCTGGTCCACTCTGACCCTCAGCCATGCCCATGAGGTCTGCCAGAAGACCTCAGCCACCCTGGATAAGAGCCTGCTGAAGTCCAAATCCTGCCACCAGGGTCTGGCCTACCATTACCTGCAGGTAAGGTGAGGGTGGGGCAGGGTGGCTGTGGTTTGGAGTTCCAGCTGGAGAACAGATTCACTAGTGAGTTGGCCTCATGGTGGGCATTGCTTTGAAGATCCCTTCTGTGGAATCAGAGGCTGGGGGCTATTAATAAGAGGAGCCTTGTACTCACAATATTCTCAGCAGGTGTATTAATTATGCCCTTGGGAGCACAGCCCCGAACAGACTGGAATATGTCCCTGCTCTTTAGATGACAGATCTGGAAGCTGTGCCATCCCTCCCCCTCACAGGACCAACACATGGCATTCTAGTGGCCATCTTCCTGCCACTCCCATGAGACTGGATTCTCCTCCAGGACACAGACCACATCTGATGCAGCCATATGTCCCTCAACACCCAGGACAGGGTCTGGCAGGGAGAAAGTGCTCGGGAAGTGTAGATGGGCAAGTGGGTAATGAAGTCACCACAGCTAGAAATAAGTATGTCAGTCCTGAGGGCCAGGAACAGATGGGGGGGTCAGTGTGGGTGAGGGGAAGCCTAGGGCCACCAGCCCAGAGGTGGGGGGAGCCTTTCTCTTTTCACGTGAGGTTTGCCCTGAGGAATTCTCACAGTCTGGGAGTAGCTGAAGGTTTGGCTTCAGTATTGCTGTTGCAGTGAGGTGGGGGCAGGGTTCTGCATGGTGGAGTGTGTAGACAAAGCACAGGGGTGGAAGCCACAGAACAGCTCACATGTGGAAGGGCCTGCTCTTGCAAGTGATGAGCACTTTGTCCCCAGGGTGTACAGGCATCGAGCTGGTTGGCATGAAGTCACATCAAATACATTATGAAAAGATGAACTCCAAGGTGTGACAAGGCCCGAGTTCTTGTCATTCTGCATAAAACTCCAGGGACATTGAAACTTTGGGGGAGGAGTGTGCTTTTTCAGTAGTAGGAAATTGAAATCTAGGCAGTCTTTTAAGTATATTTAGGGGTTTTTGTGGCTGTCGCAGAACCTTAGACATTTAATGGAAGTATGTGACCCGCACCCTTTCCATGTGTGTGGTTGAGTCTGATGTAAGAAATGCATCCAAGATACCAGGAGAGGACTCTGGGCCCTGAGGGCTGGTGCTGCCTGCTAGATGACCGAGCGAGCAGGTGGGTTGGCCGCAAGTTCTGAGCAGGGATGCTCCAGGCCCTATTACGTGGGGGAAAGTGTGGAGATGGGATGTACCAGCTGGTGATTTGTGAGAGGGAATTCACAGGTCCTGGTGACTAGCTGTCTAGGTGGTCAGCTGGGGTTTGAGGGAAGGCTGAGGTTGGGAAGTGGGTCCTCAGCAGGAGGTAGCCATTGCTCTGAAGGGTACAAGAAGAGTGCGGTACCCTCCGGTCCTCCTGGTCAAGGAGTGTGCCTTTGAATCCTTGGTGAAGGGCTTGCTGTGTGCAGAAACCTTTGGATGGACCTGGCATTCTCTGGAAGGAGAGCAGTCTCCGTGTGTGCATGCATGCGTGCACACAGTCTTAGGACATTATGTGTGTGTGTCCAAGTGCAGTATCTGCTGGTGTGAGTGTGACTAGGGGCATGTGATGTGAATCATCTCTGTGTGCACACTGAAGGGGGCATGGTGAGGTCGCTGGTGTGTGTCCTTGAGAAGGTGTGACATATGCTGGGGGTGTCTGCTGAGGAACACAAGAGACCAGGCCAGGCCCGTGCCTGCTCTGAGTGTGTTAAGATGTATGTATAGAACAAGGGTCCAGCTTCTGAAGCTTGTAAATGCCAAGATGTGCCCAAAGTGACCATGTACCAAACAGTATGAGTGAAGGGACCAAAGAATGTAGACTGCACACTGTACCCCAGAGCAGCTGACAGTGCTGTTGACAAAGCCACTTGGAACAGGGGGACCAGAGATGCCCTCCAAGCTGTGAATGACACTTCTCCATCACAGCCCTTTTCTGTGGCTCACAGGAAACTGAGCCATTTTCCAGTTTACCATATGGCTAGCAGGCAAACACCCCTGCTCTCTCTACCTCAGTTTCCCCATCTAGAATAAAGAATCTTGGTTGACTGTGGCACATCACATTCATTTTGATGTACTTGGGGTCACCAATCCCCATCTGTGGCCATTGTAGAGCCAGGATCTGATTCCAGGTCTTGGGGTCTCTGTAGATGACTTCCTTCCTTTGGGCCTGGTGTTCTCACCATGGGCTCATATTCCATCCCGTGGAGCATAACAAGTGAAGAGATGGGACACAAGGAGTGTCCCATGAGCACAGCTTCAGTGAGGCTATTGTGATCACAGCAGTGGGACCATTTTGCTGGGACAAACCGAGCTTGAAATCCCTGAAATGTGAGCTGGAACAGACTTGCATAAGGCCAGGCACTGAAGCTGTGGTTTGAGCGGCTTCTCCAACCCAGGTAGTCTTCCTGGCCTTCCTGATGCTGGGTGATCAAGGACAGGAAAGCCAGCAGAGAAGGCCCAGGTTGCCAAAGTGAAAACGGGTCTGTGAGAACCCATTATCTGAGGGATGGACTGGAAGCCAGGCTGACTGCTACACCCCATCTGAGCCCTGGCTCTCAATATTCCAGGTGCCCGGCGGAGGTGGTGAGTGGAGCACCGCGCTGCTGTCCCCTCGAGAGGTGGACAGCACAGCGGAGGGGCCCATCCCATGCCGGCGCATGCGCAGTGGCAGCTATATCAAGGCCATGGGCGATGAAGACAGTGATGAGTCTGGTGGTGGTAGCCCCAAGCCTTCACCCAAGACTGCAGCGCGGCGTCAAAGCTACCTGAGGGCCACGCAGCAGTCCTTGGGAGAGCAGAGCAACCCCCGAAGGTGAGATGCAGCCCTACCTGGAGTTTAGAACTGCAGTCTTGCTGGAGCCCCGCCCCTTCGTGTATGTCACACCCCCTTGGGAGTACTGTCCATAGGTGAACCCTGCAAGAGTCACCATCTGGACTTAATGGGAGCCATTTCTCAGACTGTCAGGTGAACAGCTCATGTAAGGGCTTCCTCATGCGTAGGCTGGCCCTGCCTACTAACAACTTGTCCCCAGACAGCCCCACCTACAGTTAAGCCCTGCCCATAGTGAGAACTGAAGTGACTGATTCAGGTAAATTCTGCCACAGGAGCATATATATGCACAGGTAAGTTTACTCCCATAGGTGTGTTGCTCCCAGGGTACCCTACCGTTTATGACTTCGAGCCAGGCCTTGGTGAGAGGGATCAGTTATAAGAATGGTTGCTGGCTACCGTGCCTGCCATGGTGCACTTACATCCGCATCGTGAAATCCTTTCCCCAGCCCCAGGAATGTGTCATCCCCATTCCAAAAGTGAGGACCATGTGATGGGAGCATGAGGTGGTGACTCGCCAGGCACTCTGCAGAAAGCTGGAGGCTAGTCCAAGCCTCATGCCAGGAGCCCAGACTATGTGTTGCATAGAGTAAGGCTGGGGGAGGTCCAGGGGTAAGTAATGTGAGAAAGACTGACAAACTAGGTCTGCAGGGCAAGTGGCAAGTCCTTATCTGGACATCACAGTGACCCCGTGGCCCTTTGGGCATTTTTAGTTAAATACCAAGGCCATGGGCCTCCACTCACCTCTGCTAGTCTTTGGAATTACCCCAGATTTTCAGTTTTGTAGATTTGGACTAGACTGCACAGCCTCCAGTTTAAGACAGGCAAATGCAAGCACATGCTGCCACCTTGAGGCCATAGCAGACATGGCAGGGCTGCCTGTTTGCCACAGATTTGACTAGGTCTCCCAAAGGTGGGAGTTCTCCCTTTGCTTGGAGCCCCGCCCCACTTGCCAAGGCTGGCAGTGCTTCCATTTTCCCCCTCCCAGGAGTCTGGACCGCTTGGACTCAGTGGACATGCTGCTCCCTTCCAAGTGCCCCAGCTGGGAAGAGGACTACAACCCCATCAGTGACAGCCTCAACGACTCCAGCTGTATCAGCCAGGTAAGGGTGACCAGGAGGTCAGGGGGCTCGGTGTACTGCTGTCCTCCGTCCAGAGCTCTGGGCTTGGTTGCTGCCTCTATGTCTCAGGCTTGGCTCAAATGTTCCCTCCTCAGAGAGGCCTTTCCTGGTCCCAGGAGTCCGTCATGCTGTTCCCAGACCCTGCTTAACGTGTCACTCCCTGGAATTATATTAGTTTACTGATTTATGTGTCATCCCGCCTCCTGAGACAAGGGTCTCATTACATACTGTTCCCTGTAGGTTCCCATCACCTAGCCCAGCACCCAGCCAGGGGGAGGCTCATTAGGTGTTTTCTTGGTAGGCATGCTATGCCTTGCCTCACCAATCTCACCTGCTCTTTCCTCTCTGTCTTCCTGTGTCTTCCCCCTCCTATCTCTCTCTCCCCCTCCCTCCCTGCCTTCCTGCCTTTCTCTCCCCTTGCTCACATTTCCCTAGCTCTTCTGTTTCCATCTCCATAGTTGTTTCTCATGTACTCTTGCTTCATTCCTGCCTGCCCCAGGTACCCAGAACTTTCCTTATACAGAAAGGTATCTGGGATTTGCCATGCTGGGGGTCCCCATGGACTTCACCCACTGTTCCTTGTCTAGCCCGAGTTCTCTTCTAATCCAGGGTCCTCTGACTGTTCCCTTCCCCAAAACTTTACCCTTAAAAGGTTGAATGCCTTGCCGGGCGGTGGTGGCGCACGCCTTTAATCCCAGCACTTGGGAGACAGAGGCAGGCGGATCTCTGTGAGTTCGAGGCCAGCCTGGTCTACAAAGCAAGTCCAGGACAGCCAGAGCTGTTACACAGAGAAACCCTGTCGAAAAAAAAAAAAAAAAAAAAAAAAAGGTTGAATGCCTTAAGCTGTATAGGTGGCCCTAAAGTTACATACAGCCCAGGAGAAGGTCCTGGGCACCACATCTGACCTGTGTTTCTGGCTGGTCTGCTGGCCCAGGCAAAAAGAGGTAGGTGCCCATGTTGCCAGGAAGAGTGGAGAGGCCATATCCTTGGTAATGCCAACCTCAGAAGTGAGCTTCCCAACCCTGAGGAAGCCTAGCAAGACCTCTTTGAAACAGAATCCATCTGGGGTAGGGAGGAGTCCTGAGTGGCCCAGAGCAAGCCTAGCCCTCCTGTAACCTGCACCTTCTCTCTCCTGCAGGTTTTTGGACAGGCTTCCCTGATCCCCCAGTTGTTTGGCCATGATCAACAGGTCAGTATGTTTGCTACTCTCTTGCACCCCAAAACAAGAGTGCAGGGCTGAGTCTTAGACCTTCCACTGAGTGGTCCAGGCACTCAGCCTGGATGGGTCCAAGCAGAGCTGCTGTTAGAAAGGCAGCCCCTGTGAGGATGGAGTAGAGGTGCACATGACTCGTGTCCTGACCCACTCCTGGGCCACTTCACTGTCTTAGTTTGTTCTTAAGGGAAAGCATAAGCTAAATTCTGAGAATGTTCAAGAAGTCACTGCAGGACAATGGAGCATCCCCCCCTAATGTCTCCTGCCTCCCCTGACTCCTGGGACAGACCAGAGAGACTGACTGGTTGGTCACTCCCAAGCTGGTTTGGTATCACCTGGATGGTGACAGGCTTTCTCCTTGAGGACCTCCCTGTGTCTCTCTCCCAAATCCTGGGTGAGACCAGGAGGACTTTTGTTTGAAAAGCTAACTGACTGTCCCGATTCTAACCACAGCACATGTACTCCCCCCTTAGTACAGGACAGTATGTTACTACTCTCTCTGTAAGGAGCGCCCAGCAGGCCAGGCAATCCTCCATCCTGTGACTTCCATAAGTGTACAGTAAACATGTGGCAAGAACATGCAAAGCCCCATGGCAGCATTCCTACACAGGAAGCCCTCAGGGAGACTCTCGAAGACTCCTTGACACTTCCTAGCAGTTTGAGAGCATCTACACAAACATTTACAAATACTTGTTCATTCCACATAGCCACTTACATTATTGGATACACAGGACCAGCGACTCTTTCCTGGACCCTGCTCTGAGCAGGAGATGCGTTATCTCGTGTCATCTTGGCTTTGTTCTTGTTGTTTTGACAGTCTCATATCCCAGACTGCCTTAACTTTCCCATGTAGCCCACCTAGCCTTAAGATTCTGATCCTCCTACCTCCACATCCCCAAGGACTGAGATGGGCAACTGCACCCAGCTCTCATTTAATTTTGACAGCACTTTGAAGTTAAGACTGCATTCAGCCCCATTTTATAGATGGAAAACCGAGGTGCAGAAGAAGTGACTTGCCCACATTCATATTGTAAGGAAAACAGCAGGTCCACAATAGAAGCCTTGGCAATCTGCTCTCAGAGCTCTTCTGTTATGGTGCAGCTCCAAAGCAAGACCTTGTTGCCCAGGGCAGTCAGAGAGGATCTCAATACCTCAGTTTGCAGCTTTGAAAGATAACACTGATGCTTTAATGTCCTCCGTAGGTGTATTTGGGGTATGCCGTGTGGCCTGATTTTAGCTTAGCAGATTACCCAACAGAACTTCCTGCAGTGGTGGCCAGTGCTCTACAATCCATGTTTGTCCATGTGGCTTTTGACCCAGTGAAATGTGGCTAGTATGAGTACCAAACTTTATTCAGTTCTAATTGATGTGGCTCATAGCTACCATATTGAACAGCACAGGTTCAAGTCTTCCCAATTGTGTGAGGAGTCATCTAGGCATTTGATCTAAAGGATACACAGGCCATTACCCAGCTGTTCCATTT
This sequence comes from Lophiomys imhausi, assembly GCA_907164525.1. NCBI lineage: Eukaryota > Metazoa > Chordata > Mammalia > Rodentia > Muridae > Lophiomys > Lophiomys imhausi. The sequence continues at coordinate 3,171,234 of CAJQZJ010027415.1, read as the reverse complement.
CACGAAGACAAGGAAAGGTGTACTTGGGAGAGCACAGGGCTGCTGAGGTCATGCTGCTGGGTTAGAGCCAGCCCAGATCTGTCTTTACTCCATAGGATGCTCTCTCCGCTGTCCCTCCTTCCTTAGCTATGGATCCCTCAGGCTCCCACCTAGTGTCCATATGTGGCCAGCTCACTCTTTGGCTTATACCACGTGGCTTGTAGCTACCGACATCGCCTAAAATGGAGTCAGTTAGCCCTGCCAGAATCTTCAGTGTACGAATGGTGAGGGCCTCTGTGTCACACCTCTAGCTTCCAATTTGCAGGATCTTGTGTGGTCATCTCTGAAGGGATGTTTAGGAACTGAGTAACATGAGACAGCAAAGTACCCACAGCCACTGTCCACAGTGTCCTGGTAGACATCAGCTATCCCAGCTGTCACTGCCCTCAGTCCAGTCCATCTTCTGCCACCACACTCTTGCATCTCTAACCTCTGCCTCCTCTCCAGACCTCCTGCCCATACCACAGCATTCACTGGATTACTATTCCTTATGTATTTGGAGTGCTGGTTCTCCCCATTCCTCACTGGGTACCCTGGTTAAGTATCTTCCTCTCATTGGCCCCTGAGGGTTTGCTTTTTGTTTTGTTTTCTTTAGTGCTGTTTTGGCTTATAGAAGTTATTAGACCATACAGTGGTAAATATCTACCACACCTAATAATCCTCCCCACCCCCATTCCAACATTCAGGGAAGGCATTACCAATGGATGACAGACTTCTTTAAGGCTGAATTCAGGTGTGATCTTAAACTCTGTCAGTAGATTAGTACAGACAACAAGATTTAATCTTGTTAACATCCTGTAATGTTCCAGCATTCTTCTCATTGTAGATGGAAAAACTGAAGGGCCACAGAAGTGCTGTTTACTTCTTAAGATGCCCTGAGTGAGGTTGGAGGAGGAGAGATAGGCTAAGGGTCAGCCAGGAAAAACCTCCAGTCCTGAAGTTGAGTAGACCAGCAAAGACTGGCAGAGCTGGCTTCTGATGCCTGCCTCTGTCTGGACAGGTCCGGGAGGCAGATCTGAGTGACCAGTACGAGGCAGCCTGTGAGTCGGCCTGCAGTGAAGCCGAGTCAACAGCGGCCGAGGCGCTTGACTTGCCACTGCCCAGCTGCTTCCGCTCACGAAGCCACAGCTACCTGCGAGCCATACAGGCAGGCTGCTCGCAGGAGGAAGACAGTGTGTCCCTGCAGTCCCTTTCCCCACCGCCCAGCACTGGCAGCCTCAGCAACAGTCGCACACTTCCAAGTGAGTACCACAAAGCAGGAGGGTTGGTGTTTTGTTCCATTTTGTATTGTTTACAAGGAGAATACAGGAAATATCCAGGTAGGCAGCCTAGAGAGATGCTGGGGAGGAACCCATAGGTCACCACAAAAAGGATGGTGAAGAACAAAAGGTGGCCTTGAGGCTGAACTATCCATCAACTGACAAACTAAAGCCTAATTGGCTAGCCGAAACAATCTGTCCAATGGGCAGATGATGGAGAAGGCGGGAGCCCAGAGATTCCTGGACCCTTCCTCTGACTGATAGGCGGGGCTTACTAAAAGGAAAATACCACTTGGGGTTAGCTGTGTAGACAAACCTATAGGGAGGGCAGGAACCTTCATGGGAAGCAAGAAGAGCATAATGAGGGGTTAAATCTGTTCCCAGCCTTCCCAGTGGGGTGGGCTTGTCTCTCATATTCAAGGACTGCCCGGCCTCCCTCAGCTTGTTCTGACTTCTTCTCTAAAGTTGACTCCTGTGTGAGCAGAAGAAGGAGCCATACTGTGTGTGCAAGCCAGGCAAAAATAGAAAGTCTGACCCAGGAAAAACACAGTACAAAGTCTGGGCTAGATGAGACTAATTACTGGGCTAGATGAGACTAAGTTAGTCTTGAGTTTACTCTTCTAGTCCTTCCATTTTCCTCATCTCTAAGCCAGACCCTGGAGAGTTCTGGGGTACTGGACTATGCAGAAAGCTTACCTGACCCTAAGTAAATGCCATCTGCTGGGACGTTACAGGTAGTATTGTCATACTGCTTCTCAGCCTCAACTTGAAACTTCTATGACAGTCAAGGGTAATGGGGTTGAACTGCGTAAAAAAAGATGGCTGCTTTAAGTGCTTTAGCTGATATTTGGTGTCACTAAGTGACTATGAGTCCCACATGTACACAGGTACCCAACATTGATGAACTGAACAGAGCATCACAGTAGTCCCACTCCCATCTTCAGACTTCATCCCACCCCTGGTGGGTATCCAAGCGCAGATCCCTAAACTCTGGCCCCTTTTACACCTGAAGGAATAGCCTCGTTGTTAGGTATTAAGAGTCCAATCCAGTCTAATCTCAGAACTTCAGACTCATCTTGCTACAAATCTCATGCAGCTGCACCAGGGGCCTGCCATGACTGGAAAACCCTGGTGGGGAGCTAGATGTCATTGTTGGGTGTTTTCTCTGAGTCTTGTTCACTGTTGTTTCTGGTTCTGGGACTCTGAACAACCGAAGCCACAGTCTTGTTTTTTATCCTATCTGGATGGGGCTTCCTAGCACCTTCTTTCCTGGTGTGAGCAATGTTGCTTCATTCCCCCCTCAGCTTCTCCATCTGGTGGTCCTTCTTCCTCACTCAGCCTTTTTGCTGGGCAGTTTGTCCTAGGACAGAGCCCTCCAAAGAGAACTGTAGCCCCACCCCTGTGACCATTTAACCTGTCTGAAAATCAGCACACTTGCCTCTTGGGACATGGAGTAGGGACTATTCTGCTAGTGCCTCTTCTAGACCTGTTTAGAAGTTTAAGACTACTCCAGTTTAGAAGTCTCCAAGCTGGGGTGGAGGCAGCCATTCTGTGGCTTCCACATACAGGGAGCTCTGCCAGGCTGTCCCGGAACTCTGCAGTCCCATGGGAGTCTCAGGTAAAGATCACATTCTCTACATTTTCATGCCCCTGAGAAGTTCCTTTTTTTTGGGGGGGGGGGGTGGAGTTTGAGACAGGGTTTCTCTGTGTAGCCCTGGCTGTCCTGGAACTCTCTTTGTAAACTAGGCTGGCCTTGAACTCAGAGATTCATCTGTCTCTGCCTCCCAAATGCTAATGAGATGGGCTTAGGAGGACGCACAGCATCCACAGAAATTCACTCCAGATAAACCCTCACTTACTAGTTTCCTCCAAACCCCATTACTCATGAGTGAATGGACCAAAAATGCATGATAGCTGTACACCCCAGAACCCAGAATCAGGTGAGACCCTCTGTGGCTTAGCTCTTGCCTCAGTTACACTGTACAACAAACATAATACAACAATGGACATTCCCAAATTTGTCATTCTCATTCTCCTGGGACCAGAGGTCCTTCTGAGGATGTGTTCTTCTCATGAGGAGGGCAGAAGGCAAGTGAGCAAGTCTGGTTAACAATACAAGCACATTCAAGGTCCACTGTAACCAAACATTCCATTGGCTAAGGCAAGTTGTATAACTGAGCTCGAGTGAAGGTGAGGACCCTCTGGCTCTTGTGGAGGAGACTTCTTCCCTATAGGGCGTGAACCCTGAGAGGGATGAAGAATCAGTGCAGTAACTCAGTCTGTTATACCCCACACAGGGAGTCACGCATCTCATATAGAAAGCACTATCCTACCCAAGTTCCCCAAAATTTCACACAATCAGTGTCGAGATCCATGATTTGTGCCAGATCTGGTTGAGGTTCCCCTTGATCCATCAAGCTGTGATCTAAAACACTGTGTCACCTTCCCTGTAGCCCAACACCCTCTAACCCCAGTGAAAACCTGACTTAGCAAAATAAGGCAGAACGACTGCCACTGTGAACTCTGTCACATTCAGAAAGGAGAGAAGGGGACTCAGAGACTGACCGACTCAGGCTGACTCTGAAGTCCTTCTGGGCAACCCAATGAGTACATATTTGAGGCAGGTGACTATTCTTGAAGATCTCCTACCATGACAAATGTACTTTGGGCCTTTGCCTGCTTCCTCCCTAGGAACAGTAGGAAGATTCATCTCCTTTAGCCGAAGCTGATTAGTCTAGCTCAAACACATTTAATTTAATTTAATAATTTAACTCTTTGTGCCAAAGTCATATTCACAGCCACTTTGAGTCATTCCTATACTGGTAACACTGGGCTTCTGTGGGACCACACCATTGAGCTTTCTGACAGCTCCTCTGACTACCTGACAAGTTTCTATTGATGTGTATATGTGTGTGTGCCTGCTTTTCTGTATATGCACTACATGAATGCAGTGACCACAGTGGCCAGAAGAGAGTATCAGACCCCCGGAACTGGACTCACAAGCAGTTGTGAGACAAACCCCATCCTTTGCAAGAACAGCAAGTGCTTTTGTTTTCCTTTTTCTTTTCTTCTCTTTTATTTTCTTCCTTTTCTTTTTAAGATAGGATCTCACTGTGTAGCCCTGGCTAGCCTGGAACTCTATGTAGAGCAGGCTGGCCTTGAACTCACAGAGAGTAGTCTGCCTTTGCCTCGACAATGCTGGCATTAAAGGCCTAAGCCACCACACCCAACCTGAGTGTTATTTTAATAGGCAGTGACTTTGTTTTGGTCTTTATCCCAGGCTATATGTTAATTTGAGAATGAGCTACTAGCTGGAGACTGACGTTGACAGATTTATTTTCCAACTCAGCAATTTCTAGGCTCCTTTGTTTCCCTTAAGTATCCCTGACAGAATGGCTGTTTCTTTTGTGAGTTCTTCTCTCTTGTAAGTCCTTATCCAAAGGAGCCAGGTCTTGCCACTTCAAGTCATTGTAGGTGAATTTCACTAGAGTTCTGACCCACACAGAACCCGGCATCTTTTTCAAGCCTCATCTAAGAGTTTGCTCATCATTTCCTCACCGCTTAGTCCTGCAGCTAATGTGATATATCATGGTTGTCATTGCAGTCACACTCTATGTTGTGTACCATCTCAAAACTGCTGCAGAACAAACAGTGGGGAACAAGAAAAAAAACTTATTCATGAGCTTGCAGATCAGATGGCTCTGTTCCATGCTCTCTACCTTGGGCCCAAAGGCTGAGCCAGTGTCCCAACCAGGCCATGCTTTTCCGATGGAGGTGGCAGAAAGATAGAAGGACAACCTCATTTTGTAACACATTTCAAGTCTCTTGGTTTCACATCGGCAAATAACCAGCTGATCAAAGCAAATCACGAATCCAAAGCTGATGCCACAGAGATTTTGAGAGACATAACAAAGGGCATGAACACAAAGAACTGAGAATTGAGGTAATTGATTAAATTTCTATCTATCTATCCCCTACCTCTGCTTAAATCTACGTTAAAATATCTAATTTCTCTTTATTATGTGTATGTATGCACATGATGTGTATGTGTGTTAATGAGCATGTATACAATGGTTCATGGAGGTCAGGGGACAACTTTGTGGAACAGTTCTCTCCCACTTTTTTTTCCCCCACTTCCCACAGGGTATTACTATGTAGTCGTAGCTCAACTAGAACTCACAGAGATCTCTGCCTCTCTATTGATGAGGTTAAAGGCATGCACCACTATGTCTGGCTCACCTTTTTTAAAAAGGACTTTTTATTTTCACTTCTGTATGTACATGTATATGTCATGTCAGTGTAGATACCTGTGAATGTACAACAGGACATGGAGGCCCTGGAGCTAGATTTACAGATGGTTGTAAGTCACTCTGTGTGTACTGGGAACAGAATCTGGGTCCTATGCAAGAGTAGTGCATGCTTTTAACTGCTGAGCCATCTCTCCAGCCCTTCCTTCTACCTTCATGTAGGTTCCAGGTCCAGAGATCAAACTCAGGTCATCAAACTTGCATGGCAAGCTCTTTATCTGACGAGCCCCTACCAGCCCTAAATTAAAAAAAAGAAAAGAGGGCTGGAGAGATGGCTCAGCGGTTAAGAGCACTGGCTGCTCTTCCAGAGGTCATGAGTTCAATTCCCAGCAACTACATGGTGGCTCACAACCATCCATAATGAAATCTGGTGCCCTCTTCTGGCCTGCAGATATACCTGCAGACAGAACACTGTATACATAATAAATAAATCTTAAAAAAAAAAAAAAAGAAAAGAAATTCTAACTTTGCTTCAGTAAAGTGAAAATAATTCAACTAATCCCAGAACACGCACACACACCAACTGCACGTTCTGGATGAACCAGCATTTGGTTAAATGTAGTGATGTAGGGCTCCAGTTATTCTGTTTGGGGGCTTTTGCACAAATAAATATAGTCAAGAAAGTATTGTACAGCAGCAGCATCTCATACCTTTGCAGACACATGAGCACAGACATAAAGACTGGTGACCTAAGACCTGTATGTAGTATGCAGATGGGTTTGGAAGGATGGCTCAGTGGTAAAGTGCTGGCTCTGCAAGCATGCGGACGCAGTCTGGATCACTAGTATCACGGGGGGGGGGGGGGGGAGCTGGGTGTGATAATATGCCTGCCTTAGAGTTCTGTTGCTGTGAAGAGACACCATGACCAAGGTGGCTTTTTTTTGGGGGGGCAGTGTTGAAACAGGGTTTCTTTGTGTAGCCCTGGCTGTCCTGAAACTACTTCTGTAGACAAGGCTGGCCTCGAACTCATAGAGATCCACCTGCCTCTGTCTCCCAAATTCTGGGATTAAAGGTGTGCACCACCACGCCGGCTTTTAACGTACCTCTTATAAAGAAAAGCACTTAATTGGGGGCTTGGTCACAGTTTCAGAGGTTATCATCATGGTGGGGAGCACGGCAGCAGGCATGGTGCTGCAGAAGTAGCTGGGAGTTTTACATCCTGATCCTCAGGCAACAGGCAGAGAGAGAGAAAGAAGGAGAGGGAGAGAGACAGACACTGGATCTGGCATGCGCTTTTGAAACCTCAGAGTCCACCCCCAGTACACACTTCCTCAACAAGGGCCACACCTCCTAATACTTCTAATCCTTCTCAAACAGTCCACCAGGAGGAACTAAATATGCAAATATATAAGCCTGTGGGGACCATTCTCATTTAAACCACCACAGCCTGTAATCCTAGCTCTGAGGAGGCATCAGTCAGCTAGCCTTGCCAAATTGGTAAGTTTCCCAAAAATAAGGTACCAACTGAAAATACACACACCCATCCACATGTGTGTGCACACAAAGAAAGATGTAAAGACACACATGTATACTCATAATCCAATATATACATGTGCACACAAAGTACGTGCCTTTGTGTCTTCCCGAAAGCTCACACCACACACCTGTGAGGAAAGCATGCTTTAGTGGACAGATACTCCCAAGTTTCCCCAGTCACCTTCATCATAGGTTCCCATGGTGACCGCCACATACATACCTCCTCCTGTTTGCCCTCTGCTCCTCTCATGCTCAGCAGGTAAACTCACCTGCCACCTGAGAAAACCAAAGCCACCAGATCCCCAGGTCTCTGGCCAGAGCTGCAGCTGGTCCATGTGGTAGTTTTGTGCCAAGCTAAGAAAAGGCACCGCCCCTTATGACATTTGGCCACCATCTGTTCAAGTCACCACGATGCAATCTCTCTTAGAATAAGGTCCTTCTCACCACGATGCAATCTCTCTTAGAATAAGGTCCTTCACTTCTATCTGTCAAAAAATGTCACAGTAATTATATAATTTGATTATGTCTCCATTGCAACTAGAACCCTGCATGCGCATACGGGGCATCCTTAATCAGTGTAAAACTTGTACAACCATGTACATGGCAGTTCTGCTGCTAATCCCCTCCTCTACACAGACACACACCAACACACAGCCACTGTCTCCCTACTCAGAAGGCTCCCCTCCCTACTACCCTGCCCCCAATCTGTTCTGAGCTGAGAGGCATGTAGGTAGTAGCTCTGTTTCTCCACCCTGAGCACATATGCTCACAGACCAGATGCAGGCAAGTGGGAAGACGTGGGTGCAGGGTGGATACTGAGGCAGTGGGGGCCTAGCAGAAGCAACTGCTCTAAAGTGGGGAGGCAGGGTACGTAGCTGCCCACCCACGACTCTCTGCTGGCAGCTTCCCAGCTCTATTGCTAGCACTGCCATCCTCCCTCCCCCTTTCTGACCCAGTTTCCGCATTCCAGAAATAGCTCTAGCAGGTGACTGGCGGGCGGGTCAGCAGTGGTTCATCTGCTACTTGTACATGCCCCCTACCCCCAGCCAGAGGACACCTGGGAGGGGACATGAGGGCCATGATATGTCCCTTTGATCTGCCTCTGATCCTGCCTCTCCTCTCTTTATGCCTCTGAGAGGAAGCAAGAACAGTGACAAGCTTTCCTCTGTCTCTTCCCTCAGCTCCCCCACCCCCGTCTTTGCCTCCTGTTTCCCTCTCAGTTTCTCCCTCCCTCTGGTTCTCTTCCTTTCCTTCCTCTCAGTTTTGGGCTTTCCTCGCCTCCTTTCTGTGTCTCTCCCACTTCCTCTGAATCACATCATACAGATTCAGAAGCTGAGGCATCATACAGGGACCTCAGTGAGTGTTGTGGGGGTGGGGGAACTATTGTGTGGCACCCTGGTCCTGCCACTTACATTCTCTATGTCTTCAAATGTGAATACAGTACACACAGACACACAC